>JARWCS010353652.1:0-10955 GCA_034783895.1 Geukensia demissa
GACCATTGTAATTTTGTGAAATTTTAGTGTCGAATACGACCCTTTGTGAACCTCGAAATGCTTGTATTATATGTAAACGCGCTAGAATCGTTTAAGGATATTCGCTGCTCTTATTCAGCCATTGTTGTCAGATTTTCGAACTCCTTGGCCTTTATCCATTTTATAGCACAAATAATTTTTGCACAGTGACCCCCACTTTTTTCATATTTCTAATTAACTTACCTTAAAATGTCATTTGATACATTTTTATTAAATTCATTTTAATTATTCCTTGGTTTTGATATAGAGAACATACTTAGCCAAAACCTATGAAAAATCCAGAGAAACCATTTTCCTGCCAAATTTTCAAATGCACAGATGTCGTAAACGAACACACAGACCGATTATTTTTTTCTTATAATTTTATTTCAGTATACAAGGTCCCAAACACTATCATAACCTTTTGGAAACCTTGTTATTTTTAAACAGAGTAGCGAGCATCCTTCATAACATAATCAAAATCCAAAATCGAGAAATAGCTTAGATCAGTTCAAATCAACCCTTAGAAGTTTAGGTCACATGCCTTAAATAAAAAATTAACATTTTTGAACACTCTTGGTCTAAAATCAAACTTTTGAAAATGTATTTCAGATGTACATGTTGTATACAACTAATCTTTTAAAAAATTTACCTTTATACTCAAAACTGTCAAAGTGAGTTTAAGTCACATGGCTGACATAAGAATTCGACCCTTTAGGGTACCCGAACTAAAATAAAAATTTCCCAAAGCTTATTCCGTTTCTACACGCTATATGCAACGATTCTAAAAGTCAACAATAATTTCCCCGAAATTCATTCAAAAGAATGGGGATACTAGTAGATTCAAAATTAATGTGTAAAAGATAGGTTTGTTATCAGATCATTGAACATTAGTCACTGCGTTTTTTAAACATGTGCAGTTTTATATTTTACGAATTTGTGTAAAAGGAATTCGAAGATGCCAAAGGGGCAGACAACAATCGTTATATCAGAGGACAGATAATATCGTGGCCAACAAGACAACGAAAGACAAACATAGTACGCACAACTTTACACTAAAAACTAAAGCTAGAGTAGCACGAACCCTAAAAAGTTAGAGTGAGTTCGGGTGCTCTGGAAGGGTTAGCAATCCCTGCTCCACTAGTGGCACCGTCGTGTTTCTCAGTAGACAAAGCAGTTGTATAGTCACCATCGGTGTTAGTCACAACCGGTAAAGGAACGACATTGGTATGATATCCATTGTCTTTTGTGAAATGAATCGGTCAGCCAAATCATAATGGCGACCTAAACAACTCCAGTGTGATGACTTTAATCTTTCCTTGAGAAACCCTTTGTACAGTAGCTTTCTTGCGAGCAGCAACCCTCTATCAATAAAATCCTGATAGGAAGCACATGTCCTGGAATAGCGTATCAACTGGGAAATATACCCTCCGTATGCAGGTGCAACTGAAATATTGCTAGACATGAACGGAAAGTTAACAATGTCAATATCAAAGTCATCTCTCTCGTAAAGTTTTGTTCTTGGTATGCCCTTACTGTCAATTTCTAGGTGTAAGTCAAAGTATGAAGGTCTGTTTCTGTAGTATTTGATTTCAAGTTCAATTGGATATATGCGGTCAACATAGTCACAAAATTTAGAATTTTCAACAATTGAACATCATCTATATAGCGGAACGTGAAACCTAAAGATTTGGCCAACTTTTTATTTGTCCTCTACAGAAGGCTCTGTATGAAGTCAGCTTTATAGGAATAATGGAAAATATCGACAAGGAGGGATGCACAGTTTTCCTGATTGGAATTCCGACAGTCTGTTGAACCACAAGTCCGCCAAACATAACAAAAATTTTGTCTATCAAGAAATCTAGCATTCTGCAAATGTCATCTTTAAGGTAATTTCTATTAGAATCAGAGTGGTTTGTCCCTTCCTAGAACCAAATATTTGTACCTGCGTTTGCCATCTTTTTTAACAAAACAAAGGTGAACAAAAGCTTTTATTTTTTCTTAGTTTTGAATGGGGAATAGTGGTATATAAGGTTAAAACATCAAATGTTTTTGATGCTTCTGCAAAAGAAAAGGGATCTTGATTTGAGGCATTCTAACAGATCTTTGGAATATTTGTTTCACGCCACCTCCAGAATGGCTTGTTTCACTTTAACACTGGAGCCCGTTTTTTTAATGCTGATAGAATAACTGTCAGTATCTTAGAAAGAGGTTTTGTTGAGGATTTGGCAGACCCTGCAATGTAACGTTATTTTTTAGTTCTTGTGTAGTTTTGTAATCCAGTTTAGTGAAGGAAGATCAAGTTATTCCTAGTTAGATGTAATTCCAAAAGAGGATAAAACTGATCGGATATTGTAATTTAACATTTGTAGATAAAGATTCCTTGTTACATTGTAATAAACTTGGCAGCTTGTGCTGAAACTTTAATCATAGGAGGACTGGCTGCATTTGCACCTAAAGTTTTAGAGGAAAAATTTGACGTTCTTCCTAGTGATGCTGGTCTTATTATGGGTAAGTATTTTTTATAATATATTCATGATATATTGGAAAATTCTTTTAAATAGCAATAGTCATTGCTGTACTGTAAAACTTATTCAAATCTTTTTTGAAATATCTTCTTTGGTAGCATAGCCAAAGCTTGGATTTCTCCTGGTTTACAATATTTTTGGTAGATAAAATCGAACTGACCGACAATCAGACAGCAATTACTTTCACATGTTTCAGCTAGTGTAGTCTTCGACTTCAGCTCATACCGTTAATCTGCTAGAAAATGATAAATTTTCATCCGTACTTGTATTGACAGAAAACATTAAAACCAATTCTACAGAACAGTTTCTGAATATTTCAATTTTCCTGTATGTTACTGGACAACATTGATAAATACATATATCACCACAGGCGCAGTGACCTTACTTGGTGGAGCTGGTGGTATGGTGCTGGGCGGTGTTTTAATTCGGTGTTTTAAGCTACAAGTGCGTGGAATGACCAGACTATGTTCACTCATGGCTGTTGTGTCCATGATTATTGGTGCGGGTTTTTTCATCAACTGTGAAGAAAAATCATTTGCTGGATTGTCTTCTCCATACACTGGTGGTACTAGCGGGTAACTAAGATTAATTGTCATTTTTATCGGTTTCATTTAGACAAAATTTTCAAACAGTAATAACGGTTGTTGTTCAATATCCATCACAAATAACACGATATGTACAGGAAGTAAATTGTCTTTGATTTTATAAGAGTATCTTTTCTATTGTCTTCTATTTTATAAACTTTTCTTTTGTTTTAGCCTAGGGAATATAATATCTACCTGCAATATGGATTGTGGATGCAGTACTTCAGCATTTGAACCCGTATGCGGATCAGATTCAGTGACGTATTTTTCAGCTTGCCACGCAGGCTGTAATGTCAGCGCTACAGATGTACGTTTTGTTAATTGAAGCTCTCGACAAACGCCATTTTTTCTAATACTTTATAAAACAGACGTGACCCGTAATTTGGGTGGAATGGCATATTTTGGAGCAGTACAAAATAATAGAGCCTTCGGATTGGGAATTTTCTTAGGTTATTCTTGACAAATCTAAAAAAAAATTCTACAGTTCATCACATAGAACCAAGAAATATTTCTAATAGGTAATGCCAAACATTTGTACCACAAAGAAATTTTAATTTCTCTTTAAACAAAGGGTATCCGAAAATGTTGTAGGTTTGTCCAGAAATCGGTTAATAGAAGTCCTGATTATTCTATGACATGGTGAAATATGTGAGGTAATTCTGAAATATAGATTTCAGTTCAAGAGTTTCTTAACTATATGAAGACCTCTTTACATCTCCAAATACACAATAGCATTATTTTGAACTATTTACGATGGATACTGAAAAAAATCAAAAGATAACAGAAGAAAATCAGATGACTTTTGACACACTCAGTTCACAATAAACCTGACGGATTTGGTGTAAATATGAACTGGAGTACCTGAAATGGTCCTTGTTGTTGGTTTATTGTTGGTTTTGTTAGTAAAATTATCAAGCAGTGCATTTTAAACTTTATTTTAGTTCACAAATTGCGCATGTATTGGGCCCAACAATAATGGCACAGCGACATCTGGTGAATGTGGAGGAAGTTGCGACATCTACATCCTGTTTATAATTTTGTTGTTCTTGGCCATGTTGTGTACATTTACTACTGTGACCCCAGCCTCTATGGCAATATTAAGGTATGACTGAACCTTTAAGCATATAGTTTGAATTTGCTCTTGTTTATCAAATACATTGAACTTGCCGTAATAGAATGGTTAAAAATTATCAATCAAATTACATGCTTATTGTGTCGATAAATTTAGCACTGGCGATATTTAACCTTTCTTGAAGTATGAAGAATTTGAAAAGAATGCTTTTATGAAGTATTTGAAAAGATAGTGTAACTTTTTATTATAGATGTGTACCAGACGAACATAGGGCCGTTGGTCTAGGATTACAGTGGGTACTGTTACGATTGTTGGGTAAGTTTTGGGCTAACAGTCGTGACAAATATCATCCAAAGTAAATGATTTTAACAAATATAAAACTGAATTGGTGAGGGTCTTGTTTTTATAAGACTGGGTAAATAAGTTAAATGAACTGAAAATACAAAAGAATGAGTTCCAGGATCTAATAAAAAATAATATTTTCTTATCAAAGCAGTGTTAATCAGTCGAACCCAATTCAACTATTTAAGATTGTTGACTTGCAGTAAACATGTAATAATAATGTGTCGAATTTAACAAAGTTAATGTTGTAAGGTCCTAGTTCTTAAAGGTAAGTTAATATGAAACAGCTGAATAAAAATATATTTGTAGCAATTGGGACTGTTTTTAAGATGAACCAGTTGAAAGTTATATATCGTCATCTGGTTTTAAACCCAGTCTTTTAATTTTGTAAAATTACTTATAGGCTTCGTTATTGTTATCGTAATTAATCATCATAATTTATTTATATATGTAAACGAAAATTTCAATAAACGATAATGTTTCATAGTTGATATCCAGATAAAACACTGTTACAAATTAAGATATCACGTCAATGCCTACTTTAATTTTATTTTCAATACTAGGTACTATTCCCGGACCTGTGCTTACTGGATCCGTACTGGATACTTCATGTGATGTGTGGCAAGATAATTGTGGACAACAGGGTTCATGTTGGGTGTACGACAGGAACGACATGAGTTGGAAACTGTTTGTCTGGTGGTGTGCAGTCAAAGTAGTCAGTTCTATTGGATTTTTCCTTGGTGGTAAATTCTTCAAAGCTCCAGCTTCATCAGAAAAAACAATAGACATAAAAACTTCTTCAAACGGAATACCAAATGGTGAATACGACGTCAACTTTAAAACCAAGGGATATGACAATCAAGCTTATTTATCATCAGAAGCCCCTGGTACCAGCAGTCATGACTCTGCTGTGTTGTCTACTCATATATGAAACAATTTTATTGATACCCCACCCAGCCTGTGATAAAGCCTAATGAAGGCAATATTCATTAAATTGTACTGTAATTGTTTTAATCTACTTTGTAATTTTCAGTAGAAATAATTTATAAGAGTTTTTTTTGCAGAACATCATTACGCCACACAAATCAGTGTTCTGTATTGTCGTTGATGACGTTACATTTTGGAATTACCTCTATATTTTTTTCTCAAAGATTTTTTATGTTAAACTAATTTCCTATATCGTGTAGAACCTCTTGATGGACATTGGAAAACTTAAATCTGACTTTGTTTCACTCTATCTCTAAAATCGTAGAAAGTAGGAGATATCCTTTTGAAGACAAACATACTTCAATTGTCTTAAAAATACAAGATTTTTTGATGTGTGATTAAAAACCAAATCCTTTAGTAAAAATGAGTAAATATTTTCAAATCAATACAATATTTAAGAACGAACAACAAAGATAAAAACCTGGATGAGTGTTGATGGTGCAATAAGTAGAGAAGTTGTACATAAACCATTTTTAATTACTATTATTAAACAGTACTCGTGATTGCAAAATTTGTGAGATTTCATATCAACATTTCCTGAAAAATAATTATACAACAGTTGCTGATTTGAAGGGCAATATCATTATTTACAGACTGCCCTAGGAAAAATGACATGCACCATTGAACTGATTTGTAGTTTGGGCATCATCAGTTCACCTGTCCGTACCATGTCTTGATATTGCCACCGTACACTTCAGTATCTGCTGTGTTTATTCATTTACATAAATATTTATGTCTTTGGTTTGAGGCCCGCGAAGGTGACAAAATCCACTTTTTTTCATTTTGTGGTCTTCGACGTATGTCGACATTTTCATTACTCGATATCCTTCATTTTTCATATTAATACACAATAAATAGGTTTAACGTGGTTTCAAGCTAGATTATTGATCCGAGTGGGAAACATGTTTTTCTTGTTGTTAACAGGCAAGACGGTTTTTGTTGCGTTTCAGTAGAAAGAAATAATTTTAATTAAACTCGATCATTCCAATATCTGTAATGACCAGCGGTACCAGAAATGTCGTTCTTTTGAGATAATACCATGTGGCCGGCTATTGACCAATAAACTATAAGTTATTAGTACTGATGCGCACATTAACCTCTCACGTTTTATGTTGATTCGCATCATTATCATTATTGTTTTAGTAGTTAAATAATTTTAATTAATTTATCTTTTACCTTTTAACTGTTTCATTTTACCACTGATGGATTATTGCTGTGATCTGGGGAAATTGTTATGCTGAAAATTTAAATCGTATACTTAAATTGCAAAAGAGAGCTGCTAGATTAATTTTAGATGCTGACCCGTTAGCACCATCTGCACCCTTATTTCAAAAACTTGGATGGATGAGGATTGAAGATAGAATTTTGTACCATAAATGTATTCTAATTTTTAAATGTTTACAAAATAATGCACCATCATACCTTAAAGAAAAAATTTCGTTAGTTTCTGAAAACAATCCATATCAACTTAGAAATGTTATAAATGGTGATTTAAAAGTACCAATGGTTAGAAATGAACTATATAAAAAATCTTTTAGTTATTCAGGACCCTATATATGGAATAACCTTCCAAATTCAATTCGTAGTGTTAAAACTATTTCTGCATTCAAGGAGAAATTGAAACACCATTTAATAATTAATTCCAATGTATAATGTTCAATGTGATTATGCTTAATATTTTGTATGCTTTGTGTTTGAATCATGTACCTCATGGTTTATTGCTTTTATTATTGAGTTTGAGGGCCTCAGGGAAGATAAGTTATACTAACTGTGTTACCCTCGTTAAATAAAGTATTATTATTATTATTATTATTATTATTATTAAAGTTGATCAAATTTCTATTTACTGATTAAGGAGGAGTTAAGCAGTCAAAATTGCAGCCAAATTTAAAATCTTTATTTTCTGGAAAAGTAGAATAGGAGGTGCAATACTACCTCTATTGATAAGGATTCTGTAAAAGTTTGGAGAATTTTTGTTGAATGGTTAAGTAGGAGTAGTGGACTAGAAATAATTAATAATTGCCCCTCCCCCTCCTTTCAGCATATTGCAAGTCAAAATTGGGGTAAGAAATAACAGCAATGAATTCCCAGGAAATGAAATGTGAGGTGCAATACTACATCTATCGTTTAATTTCTATTGAGTGGTTAAGAAAGAGTAGAGATTATAATTGGTACTCCCTTTTTTCACACCATTTTAAAAGTCAAATTTGCAGTACATGTCATAATAAAGAATCTTTAAAGTGGTTTTTGAGTTGCATTGGATTCTAAAGTGTGACACCGACGAGGAAGACCAAAGTCGCCATGGGCGCAAGACACAAAGAAAATGATCATTATATGTTGGAAGCCGCAAGGCGACACCAAAATGGCCACCAAATTTTAATATTGAATTTGGAAGAAAAAAACAGATAGTGCAATACTAGACTTTCTAATGAAGATTATGTTCTTTGGTTGAATTCTGTTGAGTGGTTAAGGAGGAATAGCGGATAAGATGAGTGGGACATATATGGCGAGGTAGATGACGCAAGGCTAGGGAAGTAATGCCTATATGTTGCCTTGCTATACAGCAGGCAAAACAAAAACAAAATGGGAAACCAAATTTAGTGGCAAGAACATGTACTATGTGCAAACCTTTTACTTCCCTTAACCATTCCCCGACAAAGAAACACACTTGTATAACATAAATTTTCTTGAGTCATTCTGTGACCAACATTTCAGGGTTTATGCCTCCACTGATTTTCCTTTAGTTTCACTCTATCCAAAGAAAACAGAGTTTTTACAAATCAATATATCAGAGATCAGTCTGTTATACAAATGATAAATCAACATATGGCAATTAAAATTTATACCAAGGCCATCAATTATACTCTTCATGTAAACAAACTAATTATCTTGAATGATATTTAATCTTGAATGCTATTTATATTTCCTGTTTACATAAACCTAATTCAGTATTAATAATTTTTGTTTTTCAACTGAAAAGAAGAACTACAGGGTATAAACAATTCTGGGAAACAATATATCCCCTTTTTTCTGAAAAACATACCTGTATGAAGTTAAAAGGCATAAATCAGGCAGTTTTTGCACAGAAACCAAGTGTAATCTAGGGTTACTTGGCTGCACCAGGCAACATTGGGCAGGACACATAAAAATAGCAGTAAAATTTTAAAACTTTGACCTGTTCATCAAAAGCGGAAATGAAGATGACAAGTTATACTGTAAAAGTTTCACGCCTGTCAAGTTGACAAGTAACGTCAACTTAAAAATGCACTGACTTCCTGCCATAGAGAGAAGAAAATACATATTTGTCAAGGTGTCACTCCCAGAATGCACCATAATATTTGAAATTTGGCCTTCAGTCAGTTTAAAATATGTCATGATGGTGGAAATTTGTGTGTGTTGCTTGGAGCAACATTCAAATATGTGATGTTCAAGAAAAGAGGTGATCACCATTATTGATTAATAACCCTCATCTTAAAGTGAAAGCAAAAACAAAAAGCCTTTTTCAAAGACAAATAAACACACACCCCTAAGATATGACCAATATACTGTAATGATACCTGGGAATTTCTTCCATTTTAAAACTGAGATATTGTAGAAGCATCACACTACGCGAAAACTTTCTACGTAAGTCAAAACCATGAAATTCAGTATTCATTTAATATGGAACTATGAATTAATTTCAGAACAAATAATTTTTGATAAACACCAAAATTGTAACCTGAAACATTCCTTTGGTTATGGACATAATATCCACTATACAAATTGCTTTTTAAAAAACACAACTAGTATTTCCATAGTAAATTATTTTTTTTAGAATTTCAATCATATTTTTTTTCCACCAAACATTACTAGAATTACTTAACCTTATTCAAAATCTGTGACATACATGTACATTCTGGTGACCATTAATTTTAATATAAACCAATCGTTAAATCAAATTGAATGTAATTTATTTATCTGAGATGTTGACATAATAATACATGTGATTTTCCCCTGGTCACTGACATGTATATAAAATTAACAAAAGGTCATTTCTCAAACAAATGCTTTCCTCAGACAAAATAGAAATCTCAAAATTTTGTTTTCTTGTTGAATTAAAACATGTAGAATATTAACAGGATAAAAAATATTTGCATTTAAATAGAAGTCCAAAACAAAATTTTCAATAAACACAAATAATTTAAAAAAAAAACAATATATTGTCATGAGATATTCGAAAAGAAATGTTATTAGTATAATTTTAGACTGTACCTGTTATAATAAAATAGACACTTAATATGGAATAGTAACAAATAACAAAAATCAATCTTACATCTTTATCTCATATATCTCACCTTAAATAGATATAAAAATACTGTTACTATGGAAACAATGAAGTCAGAAATTGTCATGGATTAAATAACAATAGAAGTTAATCAATGGACAGCTAATTACAAAGTGGGATTAAAGTTAGAAAGGTTGTAATTATTATGTTAATAAAAGCAAGAACTTTTCGCTGATACTCCTACAAATGTGTTATTATATTACATTATAATTACACTGAAAATCAATACAACCTTGTGAAAATATATAAATATAGACAAACACCTACTTCAAGACTTGAAATAGTAATAATTACACTGAAACAAACATTTTTCAATTACACCCACGAAAATATTATTCAACTACACCCCCTGCATTCTACTGAACTGCGGTGAACCCCTAAATAGGCACAAACAACATGAGAAAATTAATCAAAAATAAACAATTTGCTATGATTAAAACAATTTCTATAATTTTTCAGATATGGCAATATATATTTGATATCAGTTGATAATTTCTGTTTGTGACAAAAGAGATATTATCATGACCACAAAAATACAAATTGAATACCAAATGTAGACCTCAAAGGGAAATAACTCTTACAAATGGTCAAGGGACTATTATTTCCATAGCTTTCAAGAGGATTAATTGCCAGCATAGGTAATTTTTTGTTAATACAGGTAAATAACTTTAACAACCTGTTGTCTCCCAGGAGCCTGTATGGTATGAGTGGCCGTTCATGTCAATTGCGTGATATTCTATCGCGTTAGTTAAAATAATGCGTTATTTTACTAAACTATCGCGTTACTTTTAAACACTAACGCGTTATTTCTCCATTTTATTGCGTTAGTTTCGAAAACTAACGTGTTATTATACAAAACTATCGTGATATTTAATATTTGTTATTTATTTAAAATATAATCAAACTAACGCGTTGGTTTTCATAAATAACGCGATATTATTTTTTTGACACGATGGTTAAAAGTAACGCGTTATTTTGTAAAACTATCGCGTTACTTTGTTAAACTAACGTGTTACTTTGTGCTAGTTTAAGAAAATAACGCGATAGTTTTACATAATAACGCGTTATTACTGGATTAAATAATATCGCGTTATTTATGA
>JARWCS010353663.1:0-10955 GCA_034783895.1 Geukensia demissa
TATCAAAATATTTTACATTTTCTAAAATTCACAAATCCTGCGAGCAAAAATTGTTATAATGGAAAACGACAAAATTTTCCAATTTTCCATATGAGTGGAGAAAAATTAAGAATATGTATAAAAATGTCGAAATAAAAAAAAAGTTACCGGAACTTTTCCTTTGTTGCTTTCTTTAAGAATTATGAAGATTTCTCCAAGGGTTTTTTCTAAATTGAATAAAAAGCGAGAGACTCAGCTCAGTGAAACATACTTTAACAAGACAATTTACACCTTTTGATGTCATTAAGCACTGCAAGAAATCAACGAGAAGGTCATGAAGAACTATACAAACTTCAGAAAATAACTAATGAATAAAAATTAGCTTCATATGTATACACAATGTTACATGGTTTGTCTATTTGATGCTATACTGCATAAATAGATATAAGTATGGCCTAAAGACACACCTTTCATTAATCGTGTGTGTTCCAAGTCGCATCTTCTCAAAGTGTAGACCAAATATATGATGACCAGATAAAGCGCCACCTGGACTACACCCGTGGTCAGCCACTGGCGCAGTAAAGGGAGAGAATAGAAACAGAAATAGAAAATAACAACATAAAATAAAAACATAAAATCAAATAAAGATGATAGAATTTAAAAAGGTAGAAAGAAATGAAATTTCATTAAAAATCTTCAACAGAAAAGTAAGGAATAAAAACGAAAGAACATCTTCAAGTAGGAAGTAAGAAAAAACGTAACATAATTATATGAAGCAAGTGCAAGGAAAGCAAACAAAAATAGAACTGAGTTTCTGTAAGTTTACCTGCCATAACGCTACAGATGATCGTGTGACATTTTCCATTAAAGCCATCAATGTCGGGGTTGCTTTTTCACGCAAAGCCATAGAAGTAGATTTTACACTTTCCAGCGAAGCTTTAAATATATCTGTTACAACTTCCAGAAAATCTTTGGATGTCACCGTGACACTTTTCAGTAAATCCACGGATGTAACCGTTACTCTTTCTAATATATCCACGGATGTAACCGTTACACTTTTCAGTATATCTAAAACTGTTGCGGTCATTTCAGTTGTTACTTGAATCAAATAAGTTTGAACTGGACAAGGTTGAAGATTGTTAAATTCATATTTGAGGGTTTTCAGCCACATGCTGAAAAAGAATACGAATGAAATTAAGAAGAACAAAATCTACATGTTTTGGCTTACATTTACAAAGACGAAAAACAACAAAAGAACACAACAGAAAAAAAACTTTAGATTTGAGATCTCAGCAAAAACAGGGGATGTCAGGTGCTCCGAAAAGGTATGCAGTTCTTAAAAAATCCAGAATAGACGTTAAACTTTATTTGCACTAGTAATTTTATATTCGAAGTTACCTAATTGTTATGCGGTTTTTACGCCATTTTATCGCTTTTTAAAGTTACTATCAACTCGCATGCAATAATTATCAACTCCAATTGCAATTTAGCTGACTCTGATTTGGGTGTCTTCTTCCGTCTATTTAGTTTACTATAAGTAGAGCGTTTCACAACTACGACGTATCGGTCCAGATAAACACCCATAAGGGCAGCATCATTAGTTGCATCAAAATGCAACCTAACAATTGTATGCCCTCGTCTATTTCGCTGATTTCTGGTGTGATCCAAAGTAAGAGGCAGATTATATGGCCTATGTTAAGGTTTCGGCAGATCGGACAAGAGCGGATAGCCAAAATCTAAGTTTCAAGGATCTTTTTGAATAGATATAAAGTGCAAAGATATCTGGTCACTAACACAAATTTGATATTTTATAAATTTTCTATGAATGTTGCAAGATTATGTATAACACCGTAGTAAAAAATTTGTGAAATCAAGAATATGAGAAAAATACGGCAAAATGACAAGTTTAGACTATTTGGGTTAGGAGAGAAGAGCGAAGACTCTACCATACTGATCGTATTAAAGACAAATAAATAGCAAAATGGAGAAAATAGTTTCGAGCCCCAAAACTGCCTTAAAATCTCCATTTTTTCAAAGATTTAAGATATTTGCTCAAATTTGTGTATTTTACTGGCATTAAAATAACCGTTTACATGTTCGAAAATATATATTTGTTATTGTTGCTCTAATGGCCTTCATTTACCCGGTTCTTAAGGGTTAAAATATTGTGTATGGTTAGGGTAAAATTATATATCTAATTTGTTAGTGTAGTGGTTAGGGATTAGGAGGGGTATGGGTTAGGACTGATATACGGGTAAGGGTAAGAATAGCATGTGCCATATAAGGCTAGGTCCCCTTAAGAAATTGATGGCCACCCTTATTGATGAACATTATAATTTATTAGAAATAAAAATGTGATGTCAGTTCAGATTTTAACCGAAAACGGGACCACAATAAGGCTCTTAACGCATATAATTCTAATCCAAAGCAAAAAAGTACAAAAAGTTCGAACTCACAACTCCAGTAAAAAATGTCAATGATCAGTACAGTGTCAGAGGATGCATATGTGGTTTCATAATCCAAGGGGGTTTAACACACTCCGCGAGACTCACGAGACTCAAATGTTTTATGTTTGGCTCAACACTTGACTTTGAAGTAACTCTATTACAGCCAACCGTGTTTTGGTTGATGGCGTCTTTAATATAATTAATATAATCAGTATTGAACACTTACATTTCTGTAGGTGTGCTTTTATTGTAGGGTAGTCTCACGCTTTTTAGCTTTTTTTCGGAAAGTATACGTTTGTTTTCAAAATCATTGTTTAGGTTTATTCTTCAATAACAACCAATTTGACAGATATAAATAAGTCTTCTAAATATTTTTTAAAATATTGATTGTTTAATTGACTTTCTGCTGTATTTTTCTCATTTTTCTTATCAACAGACCCGTACAGTACTCTGTCAACGGATTCTCTCTTGACGTGGCCTTCATTCAACGGACTTGAGTCTGGCGGAGCGTGTTAAACCCCTTGTAATCTTTTAATTGGTATAGAAAAAAGTCAGTATAATTGTAGTGTGCATATGAATTGAGAAAAGTGGGTATTTTTAAAAAAATGAAATATTTGTTTTCTAAATTTTACTTTGAAATATTCAAACTTTCGTGCGCTTTTATAATTCTTGCTTATTTCCGATATCTTCTTTGTTATAGTCTTAGAGACACACGGTATTTGTCGTGTTCCTATATCTTTATAATGACTGTTAATGAATAAAAAACATATTTAAACACCTGGGTCCGGTTGTTCAAAAGTTGACGCGGACTTTTTTACACTTTAAATATTAGCAATAGCGCAAATATTACAAGTCTTCAAATTTACAAGCATTTAGATCTTATTCATAATAACTTGAGTGCAAAGTTTTATTCAAGAATATTGATCTCTTACTACACAATCAGCAATTGAAAAAGATTGATATTTTTTTTAACAATCTGGACCTCTAAGCTAAAAACTGATCAATGGACCATTTCAGAAATGCAACGGAATTCTGGGAACGTCATTGTTCTGGTAGGATTTCATTGGTCAAGACGTCATTTAGAGGACGCTGAGCTTGCGCAATGCGTTTTACGAGAACGGAAGTTGAATTTCTAAATCGGACTATTTTGGGATCAGCAAACTGAAACTTCCCGAAATTGACTGTTCGGCAGTTGGACATCTTGCGAAGTATTAATTATTTTTAGTCAATGAAAATTTATTGTTTTTATATTTCATTGTTAATTTCTTAAATGTCATTTGAGAAGTCATGAAATGTCTTTTTCGTGGCTTTTAAAAGCCACAAAATTTGCCTATTAGACATATATCGGTTTCCCGCCAACTTTTCATATCACGCATATATTTTTTGAAAACTAACTATAAGGTCAGTTGGAAATTCAAAATACTTTAAGTCAACAGAACGTAGTAGAATATAAAGTAAAGTATAGTTGATATAATTTAAAGGAAACTGGTCTGCTATAACGAAGTTAGGACTGTTTGGCTCATGGCGTGAATGTCACATTTTATACCCCGTCTAGAGCCTGAATAACATATATTCGACAAATATGTTTTTGTCTGAAGATTTTATATAAAACCCGGAAGTTCAGTCTTCATAATATTTATATTAAATGCCGTTGTTACTTGTTTTATTGGAAAAGAGTCTAGTATATATAATTTCTGTTTTAAAGAATATTAATATTCATATTAAAACCGATTCTCTGCTTTTTGAAAGGACGGGGTTTATATGATGATATGAGAAGTCAAATAATTTTACATTCGATTATATTGTGTGCTTTAACCAGATATAGCATCTTCTGTATCCCGCGAATGGATAAGTTTTTGTTGCCAAGGAATAATCTACTCCCACTACTTAAATGGCCATTATAATTACCTCCAGCTTGTTAAATTCACAATAGGCGCTTCCTGGAAAACTTTATCATTATCTGACTTTATCCACAATCCTGGACAACCAATACACATGGTTAATACAGTCAAAAGTAATGAAATTACGAGAATGGCATACAGCTGCTGCATTCGTCTCGCCATCTTGGACGTTACTAAGACGTTTGTGACTAAGCATCACAATACACGTAACGTCACTATTCTTATTGCTCTATTATGAGCAGAGATTGGTCGACCCACAGTAATAGTGGCATGTCTTCCGGTGGACTGTTGCTTTCGTGAGCAAGCACTCTAAAGATTCGTCTCAGCAGATGTCGGTCTTGTACAAAGCAGGGTCCATTTATCATCACTTAAAAATCGGATGTAATTCAACTCGGCATATTTCTTTAAATTTTTTTGCATTCTTTGTCATTCAAATGATAAATGAAATACAGTATGTACATATAATAAGCGAACCATTTGTCTCCGTGCATGTATGTAATTTTCGACATCTTATGGGAATTTTTAATTTTCACTTTTTAAATCCCGAAATTTCGCATGAGTAGATTTTCAACCTTGCAATGAATTCTGATATCTTGAGCCATGAAACTATTTATATCAATATAATTATTTTACAGTGCAGGTCAGTTGAAGAGTGTAGTTATTTCGCCAAAAGAGGTTACGGCTGCATTTTTCCTGAACAATGATGGTTGAATCAAAACTTTACCAAAAATTGCTGCTGTTGGTCACCTCCTGTCCAATCAAGTTATTCAATGTCAATGCTGATTAAAAAAAGTAAAATGACTAGGAACTAGAACTGTTTTAAGACTGAAAAAACGAGCAAATAATGTGCAAATGCAATAATTTTTCCTTTCAGAAAGTATTTAAGATATGCAAAATTTTAAATCGACAGTATCTGTGACCTTAATTATTTTGATCAGTAAAATCACAAATACTATATTTAATATATTGCAGTTTAGCTGTTTTTAAATAAAGTAACCACAAATTAGTTATTTTTTACACCACTCGCAGGTGCAGATCCCCCTTTGAAACGCAAAATGCTTAAAAAACGACAAGTTTGGGGTAAACTTTGGTCTTAACCTCCTTTAGAAATATAGAAAATTAATGAATTAAGAGGTCCACAAAAAAGTTGGCCCCCTTTTCCAAAGGTCTGGATCCGCCCCATACTCGAAAGGAAACAAAGGAATATGAATATTCCGAAATATGTTCAATTTCGCATTGTCGTTTTATAAATGTGATTTTCTAAAGAAAACGGTCAGTTTCAAGTACAAAATACATTATTAAGGGTTTACAAGGTAAACCAATTTACCTTAAATAGAATAAATGAGTAAAATAAAATTTTAGACTACCCTTTCAAATGGCTACATCTGACAGTTTGACAGCTTGACTTATTTGATAGGATACATTATTGTTCAACTAGGAATAATAGTATTTAGCGAACCTTTCAACAGTTACCACGCAGTGTCTGGGATCAGTTACCGCCCAAATTTTGGTGGTTCTGTCTTCCTCCGACAATAAAACAGACCACCGCTATATGAGAGAAAGAAATATTGTTGAATGTGGCGCTATCCAACAACAAACAAACACATCTAATCTCATTCTGGATTTTAATTTCGGTGAAATATTTTGTTTGTGCCTCCACCGAATCCCATTTGTACACCTTTGAAGTCTTTTCGGTAAAGTTGTAGCATAAAATCCATCAACTACACAAAATTGGTCACTTGACTATAGGGCGTTGCGCAATAATAAGCACCACGTGCTTTCGGTACTACACCGCATCTATCAAAAAACATGGCGGCAAACGTGAAGCTATGTTGATGAATTTTACGCTACAAATTCTAAACATGTCAATAAAAAATAGAAGATTATTTAAAGTCTAAAGGAGTCTTGTCTGTCATGGGATTGCCGCTATATCTTGTTCTAGAATTTTATCTCGGAAGGCATAGACTTTGAAAATTTGCTGAATAGACTCGATTTATAACTCGAACTTGAACTCGATTCGATAGTTCTAATCACATCCTTTTTTTTTGGTAGACCAAACCAGGAAAACTAAAATATATTAAGCAATATTTTATGTAATAGCTTGAACATTTTTTTAATCAGTTGCATGTATTGTGCATGTATTGTGTTGAAGACCGAAGGTGAAGAAGAAACCTTGTATACGAGATATCATCTTTTGGCGAAAACTTATTTGTAAACATGCAAAACTTATGCGTCTTCGAAAAATTATTTACAATGAAAAAAGAAAAAAAAAATGGTCATGTACATAGGTTGGCCCTTGTGCTGGTAGGCATGATTAAAATTTTCATACATATTTTAGACGTACGCAAATAATAAGGTAATTGGGTTGCCATAGTATAAAAACAGAATCACCTTGACCGTCATTCGCCCTTATTTCTACTACCATTTCATCAAATTGATGAACTTTTTTTAAAATTGGTATTCAGCTTTTAATATTGATAGGGCATATATGGTGAATGACTTTGGTAGCTCCCGGGTTTCAACTTCCTCCTGTTTTATTGGCTATTAGTATTTTATATTGGAACGAGTGGGGATATATTAGCACTACATTTTCTTCAGTTTCATGTTTATTAATAAGTGGGATAATGGTGATGTATTTCATTCAACGTGCCATCTTACAAAGTCCGTAGGGTAGGAAAAGATGAGATCCAACAGGAACATATTATTCTAATAGGACTATAACAACACTAAACAACGATTACAAATTTCACAAATGTCTTGACTTTGAAGGGTGTCGAACTCGCCATTTAATGTAAACACGCTAATTATTTCATTATTGATTGATTGATTGAATTTTGCTTTACTCCAGCGGCAAACATTCCATGCATATTCGGCACGAGAACATATTAATGAATTCTACTTTGTACTTGACCAACACGCTGAGCCGGATTTTGATTTGCTAGCTCACGCAAGCATCAGTCACTTTAACAAGATACATTATTCTGACCCTGGACCGACCAGTCTTTGCTCTTACTCCGAAATGCAGCATGCTTAGTGGAGAAGCAGCAAATACTAATAACGTCTTTTGTTTCACCCTGCCGGGGGTCGAACCTAAGACTTTCCCCACTCGAGGTCAGCACGCTAACCATTACACCAGCGAGGCGGAACTTCATCATTTACAGATGTAAGAGGTATTTCAAATTCGGAATTGCTTCAACTTAGAAGTAAGCAAGCATTTTTCGTGATTATTTAAATTTTTTACAGTTCTCTTGCTTTCTACAAACTAGTTTGTGTCAAAAGATCCTATTATCACAACTTTGGACAAGAAAAATATTATTAATTCTCTTTGAAGGACAAGAATAAAATCTGTTCAAGCTTACAAAATAACGTCGGACAATGGTCCCTTTTCACATAAACTACAATCTGATTTAAATCAGATTTTGTAAAATCGCTCACTACGTTCTCGAACCAAGATCTGACGACACTCCATTTTACTATGTCAGCCAATGAAATATCCGCTTCCAAGATGTTGGAAGCGTTAGTCATACCTGACGTATCATGGGTATCCTGGAAAAGTCATCAGAACAGAAAGTTAAATCGAGCGTTGTCAGATCTTGGTTTGAGAATGTAGTGAGCAATTTTACCAAGATCTGGTTTTAATCAGATTGCATAAACAATAGCAATACCGTACGCAACAGCTTAGGTTAAAGTCTAGATTTGTTTCATACTGTACACAAGACAGCTAAACAAAAGAAGTCTTTTTTGCCTATTAACTATTATACTGAAGCCTGCATGAAGTTTTGATGCCCATTTTTCGTATTATTTAATCAATTATTTAACTTTATTCAATTTTATTAGCCAATTTTTGTGTATGTATGTTATTTTGTTTAAAAAAATAATATAAAACAGGATTCGTGATTTTTTCAGTTTTTCTACATTTTCACAATGCAGTGAAATAAATAGTTTTGTTTGGACTTCAACTTGGGTTATATGAATTTTACTTTATATTAGAAACCTACGCTAAAATTTTGTTTACCTTCAAACTTTAACCCCATACCTTAACCATCACATCTGTTAAAATAGCAGTACTGTAAATCGGACTATTTCGCATGTGAAATGGGGGTACGCCAAGGTGAAAATATTTTAACTTTTCTGTTTGCACTTTTCTTATTTGCAAAATATCCTGGAAAATTACAATTTGAACGGACTGAAAACTATATCCGATTATGCTCAAAGCAAACTAGATGTTTTTCTAGAACTTTTTATATTATTATATGCAGATGACACTGTACTGATGGCAGAATCCGCAGATGACCTTCAATCACAAATCAATAAATTTGACGAATATTGCAAAATTTGGAGACTGAAAGTTAATACTGAAAAAACAAAGATTGTCATTTTTTTCTAAAGGTCGGGTATCAGCAAAAATTTACATTTCTCACTTGGTGGCAAGGCTATAGAACTTTTCAATGAATTTAACTACCTAGGAGTATTATTTAACAGAACTGGCAACTTTAATAAAGCCATTAAAGTGCAAACAGAAAAAGCTAAGAAAGCCATGTACGAAGTTTTAAAAAGAGGGCGCACTCATAATTTGTCCACTGAATGTCAACTTGATCTCTTTGATAAAATGGTAAAGCCAATCCTGCTTTATGGATGTGAAATTTAGGGATTTAGTAAAATTACAGAAAGCCTGGTATCTGTTCACTTACGATTTTGTAAACTTTTGTTGAAATTAAAGACTTCTACGCCTAACTACATGGTTTATGGCGAACTTGGACGACATCCGTTAGAACTAGATATAAAAGTGAGGATGGTAGCATTTTGGGGTAGATTATTAGATGGAAAACAATCCAAATTATCATTTATATCATACAAACTTATTCGATCTTTACTTGAAGACAACGGTGATGTCATGTGGCCACAATACGTAAAGAAGATTTTAGATGACACTGGTTTTTCGTATGTTTGGATAAATGAAAATTTTCCTAGTCTGAATTGGCTTATTTGTAACATTAAACTTCGGCTTTTGGACCAATTTAAACAAGTTTGGCATGATACAGTGCAAAATTCCCCAAAAGCTTTGAATTACAGATTGTTTAAAAAACATTGGCATTTGAAAACTACATCCATATACTAGAAGATAAGGATATATTTACTCTTTGTAAATTTCGAACGACCAATACGCGTTTACCTGTAGAAACAGGACGATGGAATCAAGTCGAAAGGGAGTATAGAACTTGTACTTATTGTGACTCACATGACATCGGAGATGAGTATCACTATATACTCAAATGCGACCGTTTCTCCAGTGAAAGGAAAAAATTCATTAATAAAACTTTGATAAAAAGACCAAATATACTGACTTTTGAACAAATTATGAGTGCTACACATAGAAAACATTAAATGAACTTGTGTAAATTTATTAGAATTGTAAACAGCAGTTTTGTCCTCTAGGCTACAACTCTCCCTATTTGTAAATTCCGTATATAGTATTGTGTATAAACTTGTAATTTTTACTACTCTGTACCATGTACTGGTTTATGAGAATAAAGATGATGATGATGATGATGGTAAAGTTATATCAAATGTCACAATCTCTACCCAGTAGTGATATCGTTACATTGACAAAGAACGTAGGTCATTCCAACTATTGAATGTTGCTTAACGTCCAGTGGCAAGTATTTTATGCATATTAAGGACGAGAGCTTATTAATGAATGATGATAATGAACCCTGCTTTGTACTAGACAAACACGCTGAGCCGGATTTTTAACGTGTTAGCTCACGAAAGCAACAGTCCGCAGGAAGACATGCCACTTTATCCAGACACATTATTCTGACTCTGTGCCGACCATTCTTTGCTCTTACTCTTTAATGATGCGTGCTTAGCCAAGAAGCAGCAAATACCAATTTGAAAGTCTTTGGCTTGACCCGGCCGGGGATCGAACCAACGACCTTCCGCACTCGAGCGCGCTAACTATTACACCACCGAGGCGGTTTCCAACTATTTGAGTTATATTGATATTGTAGTGATATTATAGATTGTAGGTACAATCATGATTTAGGGTGGTTTATGATTTATTTTTTTTAAATCCGGTTAGTTTTTTTTCAAATTTAAGAAACGAGCTTCAGAGAGTTTCTTTAATTTGAAAAAATAACTAAGGAGATTTGACGTCATTGATATCTGTCGAAATCGGTATTTTTGTGGAATATTTCTATACAAAAAAATGTTAAAAGTAATTACTAATTGCGATATAATCAGTGATATTATAATAAGAGACAGTGACTATCATAAAGCATTTGTCATGTGACCACGCACAATTTTTGGCGTCTCGCGCTTGTGACCAATGATAAGGCATCAAAATAAAAAATAGTATGCTATATGTGCTCTTCAATTTTGTGATGTCATATGAGATAAAAAAAAGAAAAAATCATGTCGTACGAGAAACAAGAGAAATATATTCATTAGAGAAATATGGACGTCATCATGATTTGGTTGACAGGTACGATAAAAGCGTGTCCCAAATGAAAGAGGACATGTTCTCTTGATGTCCTTCCTCTAACCTGATTTGAGCTACATGGCGGGTGTCCTGCAGGAAGCAGAGACTGCTTACTCTTCCGGAGCACCTGAGTCTACCCCAGTTTTT
>JARWCS010353682.1:0-10955 GCA_034783895.1 Geukensia demissa
TTTCCCTTACTCGCAACGTCACAAAGTAAAAACCTCTTAGTACAGCAGCGACACCAAGTGAAGGGTGAAGTCCATTCGACGGTTGGTCCATACCTTGTTAGATAAAAAAAAACACCCCTTTTGTGGCACAAAGAGAAAATAAAGCACAGCAGAAAACACATGAAGACACATGTTGAATTCCTACCAGAAAGTATTCAGTGTACACAGAAAAACCTGATCAGTTTTTAAATTGATAAAATTAAATATATCTTTAAGGAATGTTTTTTTTTTTGGTTAATGGCTGTCCCATGGAAGATCATTCCACATCTCATATTTTAATATCAAATAAATCAAATTTTTCAGAAGAGCGCAATCAGATTACATGTGATATCAATTCTTATAATTAAGAAATAAACAATGGTTTATATCATTTAATAAATAAAATAACAAATGGAGGTAAGTGTATCACAAATGTATAATTTACATCAGTTCAACAGATCAAGAATCTGATCGGGCTGGAAATATCGAGGGAGTATATCTTGGATTAACGCATTTCTTGCTACAACCAAATACACAACATTTCTTTCTTCCAGCGCAGTCGGCATCGCTACTACATTCCTCCTGTAGGACAGCTGGACATTGTATATTTGATTTGGAATTTTTTGGACACTGGGCAACAAGTGGTCCTACAACGAAAACATATTATTAATTCCACAATATATGTGATTTTTATATCTTTAACAAAATGATTGGGTTATCCATTTTTAGCAGGATTTGCATTTGGAAAATTTTTGTGATCTTTAGAACGACATTTTTTAAGCACCACTACATTTCAGGATGGCTTAGGTTTTAAACTTGCATGCACAATCATTGCTACAGAAGCTTGCTATATATAGGTCATGTGCTCATGCTTTGGCTGTGTACTGTACGATTAACCAAAAAAAAATTTTGGGGTTAAAGCTATTCCGTCAATGTTAGAAATTTTATATATGTTCAAAATTTCCCAAATGCAGAAATGAAATGAACTTGTTGAATTCGCGAAAAAATACACAAAATAACTGTCTGTTTGAAGATTTATTTAAATAATGTCAAAACGAATATGGAATATATAAGTGATATTAGATAATAATTTGCCTACGTCCTCGTCCTCCAAAAATGAAGTAAAGTTGATAGTTTTAAATAAACATGGGACATAATTGTGTGTTTGATGATTTATTACAATGAGAAAAAATGTATCTAATTTGTATAATAACAAACTTAAATAAATAACCAAAGTTGATATATACTATCTCTATGTGTACGTCTTATTTTTTTCTTTTTCGTCCAGTGTCTAATTGAAAATTATCTAGCAGTACATCTGTTCATTATCTACCTTTGTAAAGCTATTTATAAAAGCCAAGTCATTTTACAAAGTCCTGATGTGCCCTGTATTTGTTTAAACATTGTGTTTGATTTTGCATGTATTACTTTCGGGCAACTTATGCCAGATTTTGTTAGATTTCTTTGCCCGTGCATATCTGTAATTAATTGGCCTTTCCCCGCATTTGTGTGTTTCAACGCACAAATTTTGTGTCTTCGACATCTAGCAAATAATTCCGCTTAAACCGGTACTAGGGGCCATCTTGAACTTACTGTGAGGTGCGAATTTTTACTCCGTGTTGAAGGTGACTTTGAGATGAAGAACAGCAATCAAAGCGCTGTTTCTTTGCTTGAAATTTGCTTGGATATAGGATATTTTTGTGTCATTCTTATTTACACCATATCCCCCTTTTTAAATTCATGTGAAAATGTTGTGTTTTGAAGACTTATTACAATAATATGTGATATGTACGCAATGTTATACAGATGATACCTCATCAACATCAAACCCACTCTAAAAAAAGCTTTACAAGTCCAGTTTTAAATACCCATACGAGAATCGAAATATCGTAAGTTAATAAAAAAAAGACTTGAAGCAGAATATCATAATGTGTAAATCTTGATTAGTAAATCGTTTTTGCTGAATATCATAATAAGTTAATCTTGATAAGTAAAACTTTTTTGTTGAATATAATTATGAGTAAATCTTGATAAGTAAAACTTTTTTAGCAGAATATCATTATGAGTAAATCTGGATGAGTAAAACTTTTGCAGAAACTTAATAAACAAACCTTTTTATAATTCCTGTAAATGTTATGACTAACGTCGATTTTGACTATACATATGCTTTGTCTTCTGAGTAACACGAAGGGTGCCACTAGTGGAGCAGGAGTTGTTTACCCTTCCTGAACACCTGAACTCACGCTGGTTTTTGGTAGGGTTCGTGTTACTCCAGCTTTAGTTTTAAGTGTAGTGTTTGTGTTCTATGTTTGTCTTTGATTTCTTTGTTGACCATGGGCTTGTGTGTCGTCTGACTTAATGATTTCTGTCTGCCACTTTGGTATCTTCGATTTACTTTTAAATTGCGAGTGTGTAGGCAGATTATACCTAATTAAAATTCTGCATAATATTGTGTATAATATACATACTTCTGGGAAAATCGGGCTTGCATGTACATGTAGGACATCCACGCCTGTCTAAAATATTCCCGTTCGGACAATATATAGCACACACGGGTCCACAGGGGTCTATAATCAGCTTTGCTAAATAAATATTGAAATATTTTAATGTTAAGCAGTACAGACAATTTAAATTGAACAAAAGCAAAACAATCTGATTCCAATTATTCCACCAAAAAATAGACTAAGAAAGCAAAAACATACATATTTGTCATTCTCATTTAGTCATTGTGTGAAAAATACGAAGTTTGTAATCATAAAGAAAGCGTCGCAATTATTCCACATCATATTTATTGTTACACTTCAGTTTGAATTTTATGCAAAACATGTTGTTTTTAACTGAATTCGAAAGAACTTTCAATCTTTCGGATGTGCGCTGCGTACATTTAAAGTAAAAAGATTTTTAAAAGCTTATGATATTTTAGATATTTCATATTTGAACAAAATAAAAAGAAAAAGGGTTGAGTCAGTGTGCTCGTTTTTAGGATATAAGGTTATGAAAATTTGGCGGGAATAGGATTTCTCTGATATTTTCATAGGTTCTTTTCGTAATAGGTTCTGTCCATGAAAACCATAGAAGAAATAACAAAAATTTCATAAAAACCTTTCAGGTGGTATTTCTAAGTGTGTTTATTGAAACTATGAAAAGAAAAGTTGTGGTCACTGCGCAAAAAATAGTAATGCTATGAAATGAATAAAACTAGTTCGAAAATCTGACCAATATGACTGACAAAACATCCTTAATAACACTTTCGTTTTCAGAACCAAATCTAACAGCCAATAGGACGGTATAAAAAATGCGAATTTCATTGATATTTATTACACTTACGATTACTTTTGCATTTACAAGTGTTGCATCCATGGATGTCGATTTCGTAGCCATATTTGCAATCACCGCTACACTTTACTTCAGGACAAACGTGTTTGGTAGGCTTGATCTCTGAAAACAGATAATCAAAATGAAATGATATTTTTGCATTTTATATAACAATCGGTCTTATATGTTCGTTCTCAATTTATTTCTTATAAAAAAACAAAATTAATACAAAGAAACAATTGAGGTTGAAATGTTATGAAAAGGGGAATATCCATGCACTAATAAGAAGGAAAAAGTCATATCGAAATTAACGATCTGAAAAAATGTATTTAATATGAATATTAATTCAAATATTATAAGGTTTTTTTTTTCTTGTAATCATGCATTTATTTACCGTTGTAATAAAATATTGTTTTCTCAATTGTTTTTTTTTAAATTTTAATTCGGATTTTAAATATTATCGCCTTAGGCATTGGGCGAGATTTCATGGGGAGTTGGTTCTTGTTTTTTTTCACAAACCTTTATTGCCGCATGTTTTTTCGCATTCACCCACAGATTTAAAATTATTTTCGTTTCCCCGACATCCTCCATATGTGAAAATTTCACAGGCTCCAGTTATAGAATTGTAAAAATATCTCTGAAAAGCAGCTCGGCATGGTCCAGTTTCACTAGGTAGTTTACATATATCTAAAAGTAACAGAAAAAATATGCAAAGTTATTTGAGATATAATGCATACATTACACTCCATAAATCAGAAAATATTGGATCCAGGTCGGTTTTGAGCAAGGGGGAATTCCGCTCAGTGTGGTGACTTCTCAACTCTAACATGACCCCTAATGAATCACCTGTGATGTTGATAATGGCATTAACGTTTCGTGAACCGAAGAAATTACATTTTTCGCTATGATGGACACATGTTTCAGTGAGTAACTTTTCACCAGGAGCAGTTTATTTGCCGTCATCAAACAACGAAACTTACAAAAGAAGAATTTGTTTACATGTTTTAAAATGAAATTTAATTCCTTTTAGCGCTTAACAATATGATAAATATAGAAACTGGACAACATCTGATTTGTTTTACAATTGGCAATATCTATAAGATAAGGTGACACAATAATTTGGCAGATAGTCGGTAATTGGTATTTCTGCGGACACCAATTGCGCTTCTCTGATTGCAGATTATTTTCTTTATTGTAATGAATCACAGTTAAGGACAGTGTTTAAAAATTCCTTTTAACAGAATAAAGTTGATCAGTTTTTAAACACCTTCAGATATCTGGATGATGTAATAGCTTAAAAAAACCAGAATGTCAAAAATTTCCTAACGAAATTTATCCACATAGCTTTACCTTAAAACAAACACACCAGTAATGTCCATACTCCTTAAATTTGGATGTAACTAATGAACATGGTTGTCTAGCCACGAAAATTTATGAACAACAGACGATTTTATCTTAGCATTGTAAACTTTTTCTTTAACAGAGACTTGCTCTTTCTTATAGTGTATACATTTCACATCTTGTGTGCTTTGCTCGTGTTTACTCCAAGGTTTCTGACCTCAACGATAGTAAACTTTTGAATTGCAGCAAGGAAAAAGGTATCACATGCTTCCCGAGACTTTGACAAAATTTTAACAACTGTTACAAGAATTTAGTGCAAAAATATAGTTACACATGCAGTTTTGGTACGACATGAAATTTATCATCATGATCTTTCGTTTTCTTACATAAGCAAAAGCATATTACAAAACCATATGAATTAAAAAACAATCATTTGAAACTTACTGATCTTTTGAAATAACCTTTTTACAAATGGTACAAATTTAGCATTGTAGTCAGTTCATTGAATCTTGTTTTTTGTTTTTGTTGCTACAAATATTGAAACTCTTTTCACTCAATTCACAGATACTAATAAAGGGGTATTGCAAACCATCTTAGTTAGTTTTCCTCAATCTTAATTTTACAAATACCGGTTTTATTTTGGGCGTTTTATAGCTGTATACTTTATAAGCCTTAGTTTTGTCATTCGATCGTTTAACATTTAAGTCATAAATAACATTGATTGTAATTAAAATCGCCTGTTGCAATAGTTTGTACGGAACAATGTGTATTGTTTTCTCAAAAATACAAATCATGATTAACAAATAACTTTTACCATGGTAACATATGAGCTATATAGTTTGAAAAAATCCATTTTAGATAAAAGCGTTTTCCACACTATGTATCATTTTTAAAGTTGACAGTGTATGATACATATTTAGACTGGAACTTAAGTCAGAAAATTTTAATCTTCCGTCTGTATTTTAACTCCAATTTTCAATTGTTTTTGCTTGAGGTTATATGTATAAAGATTATATTTATTTAATCTTGGGTTCAACACAATAGTTTATTGCGCTACACTAAGAAATCGTTTCAACGCTTGAACTTGTTTATTGTGCTACACCAAGAAGTCGTTTCAACGACTAAATCGTTTTTTTTTTACACTAAGCAATCGTTTCAACACTCGAACAAGTTCACTGCCCTACACTAAGGAATTTTTTCACTATAATACAATTTTGCAGAGAATCTCTAGATTAGTAGAGTCCCTCCATTTTTCTCGTAGTTGGGGTGCAGTCTTTTTGATATTAACATCATATCTGCATTTTTATGATTTGATTTGATCGATCAATTGAAATCATGACACTTTCGGAAATGCGATCGTAAAAGCTTAAAAAGGTACATCTAATAGTGTTAATCCACACGACGAAATCATGAATATTTAAATATTTAAATGTATGACTTACCCCGTGGTGGAGAGCGGGCCTGAAAAAAGGCAAAAGAAATATTTTATAAGTATTATTTCCTTCTAAAAGCGATGCTTAGAATTACAAAGAATTGTCATAACGGAATCTTGTTTGAATTGAACTTATAATAAACCACAAAGCGTACACATACCAAAGTCGAGAAACAAACATTGTTAAATAGTGTATACATATCCAAACAAACCAATATAGGCAGCCAAAGGAAGGGGAAGGACATCTACCATGTACAATACAAAGAGGTATTCTCGAGTTAAGAATTTAAGTTATTTCTGATGATCTGTAGAATCCTGGTTTAATTTTTACGTGGTATTTCAAGCACATGTAAACAAAATGCAAATCTACCCCCAAAACGGAATATTTAAAGTGAAAAAAGCAGTTTGTTTTGCCATATTTAAGTCACTCGTAGGGTCAGATCCAGAAGTTACATGGAGCCCAGACTCCCTTTTGAAGATGCAAAAGTGATGTTTAGCACTTGTTTTGCATGCAGGCAAATAGATATGTGCCCTCCCCCTTTCTAAAAGTATGGGTTCCTCTCTAACGCAGACTGGATTGGACTATTAATGTAAGATATTCTCATATTCAAAGCATAAATGTTACATGCAATGATCTAATTGTCTCTTCCTCTTTCCGATCTGTGAATGGGATATGCGAAGAAACTTGTTAGTAGTTGAAATTAACAAACCAAAAATCATGGTTTCAACACGAGTGGAGAGAAAAACATAAGTATGCACAGGAATTCAAAAATAAAAAGGTTGCCTCGCTGTTGTTCTAACATTCTATTTTCCTGTATTTGAGGGTTTAACGTATGATTTCTAAAACAGTGTAAACATGTGAAAGTATCGGTTTATCACAATTATATTATTTTCATCCGTTTCGTATTTCCATAGTTACGGGCCCAGAACGCTAAAATTAACGGATAAACAGACGCTTATAGTTATTTTATAAACCGGAATTCATACAACGGAGTACCGCAAAACACTTCTATTGTCTAAAGGAGTGCGTGGATCCCAAGCCTTTGTTCTTTTTGTTTTTGTTTTATCTTTGCTTTGTTTCATATCTGTCTTGTATCTTTGAACTATGCACTATTGATCTCTCACATGGGTATTCTACAATAGACTAAAACTAATTTCTATGAAGATTACAATTGATGGATTACAGTTAAACTTTTTGCAGATAATGATCCCTGCATAGTTGCCTTTGGATATTAGAACAAAACGATTAAATCGAAATCATTAACCAAAGATGAGAAATTAAAAAGATAAAAAAAAATTTCTTACCTGAACTAGCACAGCCAATGTAAAACAGACAATATATTTTAACATGTTGACAGGTACAACTTTATTTACCTGGTACGTTGATTCTGTTCTTATATAAAGATGTCTACGTTTTACATGAGGTCATACTTGTATTTATATTTTATAACAGCTGTCTAGTATGTAAATGGACATTCCAACCGGATACTGTTTAGCGTCAGAGTTTGTTATGTTTCATATGGAATGTAAGGTCAAATAACATCTATTTCAACTAGGATATGCTTTGACGTACTACAGTGAAAGGATTTTTATTGTCTCACAACACATAATACATTAAAAAAAATCTGCGCAAAATGAGCCTTCCTCTTTAATCATTGCAGCTCGACGATTATTTATAAATTGTTTACATTATATTCTTTTTCACCTTAAATTATCAAATTATCTGATAAAGACTATTATTGATAAAGACAATGTTTATTTATAAAGACTTTGTTTATTTATTAAAACAATTTTTACGAGCTATTCACATGAACAATACAACAACATTTTTCTGGTCTAATCAAAACATATCTATATTTTGACGATTTTTAAATTCTCCTATGATATCTCCGAGCTGCGGAACATCTAACCTAGCCTTATTTTCATAGAGGTCAAGTTCTTGTCTGTCTTCTGACCAATTTCTTTAATCAAATGATATTTTCAGTTAGCATGTGGTTGCAGTTTTTTATTATTATAATTGTAGCATTTATAGTGACGATAAGAATGTCGCCGGTTATTTTATTAAAGTTCAGGAAGTCTAGGCGTTTGGGGGAATCGAAAAATTAAGTCTCCTCCATGCCTTTTGTTCCTATATCTTTATTTCTTTTTTTCACATTTTAAATAAATAACGATGAACAAAAACCTTTTTATTATAATAAGGATGGTTTATTTATTTCCTATTGTTTATTTAATGTTGTATTTCTGTACTGTGATACTTTGAAATGCCTTATTTGACCGAATCCTGTTTTTTAGGGGGGGGGCGCTTACTTTGATTCATTTGATAGGCCCGTTTTTAATATGAAGTTACTAAAACAGCTTGAAAATGGTATTTATCACAGTTCTTTGCTCTACATCAGATCCTTGATAAAACCGGGAAAATAACTAGGTTTCATCAGTCTGATTGTATGAAATACAAATATTTTCCAAATTGAAAACTTTATGTGTTGGTGTGTTTAAGATATTTTTTTTGAATTGACATTATAAAGCATCAGCTGTCAATTTCACAAAATGTCGTAAATTATGACGTCACATTTTTCTTTTGAAGTTTCTTCATTTACGATCAATCTTAGACTTACGAATTTTTGTGAAAACCATTGCAGGGCTTTTTAACTTGTATAGGATTGATAAACATTAAAAAACATGAAGTGGAATAAACATTTTTATGCTTTGTTCAAGATATATCGGACACTAACATTTTCTGTAGGAGGATCGGTGTTATTTCTTTGATTCACGTTGACAACTGGAACATAAAAGTCGCTAATATAATATTACACAATACTAATTGAAGAAATATATATACAAAAAATTCAGACGACTGTTAAACACTGTTTTATCCCTGTTTGAAACCCTGATGAAGACGATTATTTCTGGTTTGGTACTTACCACTTACACTGATTTGTCACTGTACACGAATGCCCCAAATCAATGACAATGTGTATATCTCAATTTAAAATGTCTAATCTTGTATCTGAATTATTGGTCATATTTCTTATTTTTATAAATTTAGTGAAAGACTATCCGGAATAAAAAATTTATTGTTCAAATTAACACGTTAATGAAAATATTGTTATCATTGCATTAGATCATATTCAAATTATTGTTACCACTTCGATTAAAGAATTGTTTGGGAGTTAAATTTATTACCATAGCAGGAGAAAATTAAAAACAAATTGTATAATCTTTCAGATTTTACTAGGCACAAACCAGTTATTCTTTTTGAAGGGTTGGGTAAGGTATTAAAATTAGTTTCATTTTGACAAAAATATGATAGTGTTTTAAAATGTAAAGATACGGGGTAAATGTCAGAGAGACTGCACTTTAAACTCGAGAAAAACAAAGAGATATTACAACTCTAGAGATCTCCATAGTGCCTTCAACAAGTTAAAATACCATCTTCTTGTGCAAAACACTAAATAGCCACAAATAATAAACCGTGTGTAGGCGTAAAATAATACTGCCTGGACGCTATCACAAATGTACGCGAAACAAAACATTTACACAATGACAAACCTAATACCACAATTCCTGACTTGGGACAGACACATGAGACATGTGGTTGTACTAGATCATTAAACTATAATCTTTGTCATTTTTAGGCCCATTTGACTCATTTTAATTTCTTGTGTAAACTGTACTGACATATTTTGACCACTGAAGCAGACAACAAAGTCAAGTCAAGAGAGAGAACCGAGATATCCCAATTGAAAAAATATTATTGCTATTACCAGTTGAAGACTCTTAGATCAACAAAATGTTCGAATACTTCTAAGTGATTTAATCAACTCGAGCAATTGACAATTTCCTTTTTTGGACAATAAACGTCAAATCATTTTTCCAACGTGACTTGATTTGAAACTGTACGTTAGAGCTTTTATCTTTAAATTTCAGGACGGGAAAACAGAATACAAGTATCAAGTCATACAGAAATAACTCCTTACAATTTGGAGTCAACAAGTCATGTGGTTTCGAATTTTTATACATGTTTGTTTTTTTTTTTATTTCTGCTAATTATAAAGATACGTTGTGTTTACATTCTTAACTTAGCTCAGCTTAAAACGGCATAATATATATAACTTCAATAAAAAGCAGACATTATGATTGTAAAGAATTAAATCATGCAAACACCCTGCAAACAGTTATTTCGTATTGCTGAACCAAATCACTCGTTTGCGTTAAGTACATATTTTTGCGAAGTTCTAAAAGCAAATAATATATATCTTAGGCAGAGGTTCTTGATATATTCAGTGATCACGTCGCCAAACTATATGAATGTGACTTTAAATAAGTATTCAGTGCATGGTAAAGACGGAATCTAATATACTATAAGAAAACAAACAAAACGTATTTGTAAGATATGCATTTATAAAACAATATATTTTTAAAATAACTGAGAGATCGACAATGTAATTTGAATCAAACTTTAAAAGTGTTCTACTATCATTATTATCTTGTGAGTCATCTGCTATTGAATATTCACAGTCAAATAGAATTAAGGCCCTACAAAAAAAAAAGATTACATTATATTGTAATTGAAAAAACATTTGAAAAAACACTCGTTCCACAATACGTTGTGAAATGATGATGTTTTGTGTGCAGGTATTGGTTATTACATAAAATTGTGAAAAACCATACCAATCGGAAAATTTTTAAATAAAGGAAATCATTTTGAGATTATTTTGGAAAAAGAGAGCATCGAGAAAAAGATGAATGGAACATGATCAAGTAACTTGGGATAAAAGGAATTCGAAGATACCAAAGAGGCAGACAGAAATCGTTCAGTCGGAAGACAGACAAGACCATGGCCAACAAA
>JARWCS010353692.1:0-10955 GCA_034783895.1 Geukensia demissa
TGAATTTTAATTTCCCACCAACTGCCCCCCAGAATTTTACGTATTTTCCAAATTACATTCTATATACAGTGTATAACATATGTATATAAGAAAATATTTACATGTTTTATGTTATGAATTCAATTATTGTTACTATCAAATCTATGAACTTGTTGTGGGGCATTTTTTATTAACCCCACCTTTGCTTTGTCATTTATTCATCTTGATAGTAACATTTGTTATTTGCATTTTGCTTCTAAATTATTTATGAATAAATGATTTTGTCTCAAACTATTTTTGTCTACTTTATGCAAACTAGCTCTGACTACATGATTGCAAACAGACCTTGGCAGACATAAATTTCCATTTTAATTTTTACACTCGCTGAGTTGGACATTTTAAAGTTTATAGATGTGGTAAAACAAAAAGAATACAGGAATAAAACCCATGAGTTCCTTTGTGTACTAAGTACTGAAAACAATCATCAACTATTAGTATTTAAAAAAAGCAGAACAAATACTGATCTTTCTCAAGCTATTACCTGTTCACAAATACAACCCTATTACTCCCAGTGGAATAAAGCAGATACACTTTGTTAAGTATGCACTGTTGGTGGATGGGCACACAGACTGATCACTAAAAGGCATAATTAACCACAATGCGGCAAGAAATTACCCAGTTGGAATAATAATAACCAAGTAAATCGCCAACTGATGAATTTCCAGATAACATCTTTATTTTGAATAGTTCTGCTCAAAACAGCTTTATGAAGTGATTGTCTTTTAATGTATTTCCTTAATAAAATATCTTAATGTCATCATATAATGTTGGTCATTGTGTAATTTAGCACCCATTAGTTCAGTTAAATGCTGAAGGATTTTCTATTTCAAAATACTAACCAGAGAATCCATCTTTAGGAAGTCAGAAGAAATCAATATTGAAATAACATTGTTGGCCTCTGAAAAAGATGATAATCAGAGCATAAATTTTGAAAGAGTATAAACACTTCATCTTTTTTTCCAACAAATTCAAACCTTGGGTACCAGTACAAGAATAATGAATGCATGATTATAATTATGTATATGGAAATTATTGTTGAAAGATTTTTTAACATAGATAACTTATTATGCTCAAATCAGCTGCTTGCTTGTTATTTAGGTAATTTTTTATTTGGGTAATTTAAAATCCCAGATAATTTGTTAATGTTATTTATAATTCAACTCTAGATTTACTAGTTAACTTTTGTGTTTTAAGTTATTTGTTTTTAAGAAAGTTAGATGAAATGTCCTTTAATCTTTTTTGTTTACTCAGTAAGGCCAAAGTAGTGTTTTTCTTGATTTTTATCTGCATGCTGGAAGGTTTTTGCATTCTGATGTCAAAACAAAAGAAACAGGTTTAAGCTTAAAACACAAACCAAGTTTTGGTTTCTCAGGAACATCCTTTGAACCCCGTTTGACATATTTCATCAACCAATCGAATATCTGTACATCACAGTGTACAGAAATATCAACTTCCTCCCATCTCTGAGCATCTGTAGATAGGTACTCGGCAAAGTACTTCATCTCCTGGACTAGCAGATCACGTGGGCAATGGAAATCCTGTTTCACTGTAATTGAATAAAATGGCTAGTTATCAGCATCTACAGGACTAGCAGATCATGTGGGCAATGGAAATCCTGTTTCAATGTAATTAAATAAAATGGCTAGTTATCAGCCTCTACAGGACTAGCAGATCACGAGGGCAGTTGAAGTCCTGTTTCACTGTAATAAAAATAAAATGGCTAGTTATTGGCATTCCCTGGGATAAGAAGATCATGTGGACAATTGAACTCATGATACAAAAATCATTCATACAGGTATGTCAACTACAACTCTTTTCAAGAAACCACTTAAATAGATGATTTAGTCCTATTGAAAAAGTATGCTGGCTAATACACGTGTTGAGATTTTTCTATATCAATAAACAATAAACCCATCTTCTTGCTGCTTTCAAGAGAAACATTACATGTAGTATTCCTGATTCACGCCTTAACCAAAAAAGTTTACCCAAGACATTCACGAAACAAATTTTGGTTAAACTGACCCAACTGTCAGTGAAAGCTGTTACTTGCAAGACAATATTAGTGATCAAACGTCATCGCAGTGCAGTATGAAATGTAGTATCCTAGATCTAAACCTTAACCAAAGGGGTTCATGTGGAATATTATGTTAAACTGACCAAACTGTCAATGGAAAATGTTTTATTCTGCAGGACAATTTTAGTGACCAAATGTCATCGTAGTTAAACATGACCCTGAAATTCCTTTGCAATTGAAACTGCAGTTATAAATTGAATGTGTCCTTTAATAGTAAAGTATAAAAAACCATTGAGGACATCTCATTGACATCATAAAGCAAAAAATTGAGGTGCTTTGCAAGCACAGATTGATACAATCTCAGCACATTGAAATGTGAAAGGTGAACAAATGAACATTCATTAAGGTGTGGACACAGTAGTTTTCTGGACACAAAAATGTCCTGGAGACAGTTATGAGCTGGACACAGTAATGTGCCGGACACATTAAGTGATGGACACAGTAATATAAATGATCATTTTGACTCCCATTATCCATGAAAATTGCATAATTTTTGTTGCATTATCCACAACAAATGACTTGGAAAAAACCCATCAAAGTCAAATGAAAAATAAATATTTTACATATCATGTGAAATTGAATTTTATTTCCATTTTGACCCCCTTTTATCTCGAAAACAGTAAGAGATAGAGAAAATCCATTGCATACCACTGACAGCTCTCAATGAGAGAAACCTAATGAAAAAAACCATCAAAACCAGATGAAAAAAAAATTCTCATCCCCGTCCTTTTCAACCCTGTGTATCTCAATAACAGCAAGAGATGAGTCATGGTGCATGTGCCTCATTAAATTGACTTTGTCATGGACTATACAAAGTAAAAAAAAAACATTTAAATCAGACAAGAAATAAATAACTTACATTATAATGTAAGAAAAACCCCTTTTAGTTTTAGACCCTCCCTAAAAAGAGTGGACTAGAACATCCAAAATCAATACAATCTGTTATCTAGTACAAAAAATCAATGTCCCAAAATTTAAAAAAGAAACAGTTCACTAGAACAAAAGGTATCATGCAGAAACCAACTTGTCAACATTGACAACAACAGTGCCTTGCCAAAATAGGACCACAATTTTTTGTGGTAGCATAAAAATACAACAATGAATTACTTACAACTTTTTGCTTCATCACAAACATGAATGGTCATCACAGGTCTGGAAAAAAAAGACAGTGGTATGATGGAAAACAAACTTGATATGTGGAAATGTGTTGTTTTTGGATCATTTGTGTTATCAGTTCATTTGATACATTTTGTTGGTTTGTTTAATTGGGGTTTACCATCACTTTCAAAAATATTTCAGTCATATTGCCGTGATCAGTTTTACTGGTGGAAGAAGCCTGAGTGTCAGAAGAGAAGAACTGACCTTGGGCAGGTAACTGACAAACATTATCATGTTCAATGGGATATAAACTCTCCTTTTTTTTATGGTACAAAGTCAGGCAAGAACTCACAGCATATATGTGATTGGCTAAAGTTCATTTGATACATGAAAAATATGGGAAAAGCTAAGTTGGTTATAGGAGGGGTTTCATTTTAGTGGAATAGCTTGTATATAAGAATATGATGTCTTGCAACATCATCCCACCTGTCAGCATAAAAATCATACGAACATAATATTCAAGCAGTATTTTGATTGTGAACAAGTTGCTTGTTTACAGCACATGTGATCTGTATATATCTGTGTGGTTGTAAGGATATAAACAATGGTTCCATTTTGATGATTGTATTACAAATTAAATAACAACTACTGTTTAAGTGTAAGTATTTTCAGATTCTAATTTTCACATTTGTTCCAGGCTTAAATTGTCTTGTTTATTGCCTATCCAGTGCTCCAGCTATTATTATAGAGAAAAAGGTTGCAACTGCAAGAAAAGGGCCTATTAGAGCATGTTCAAAACTGAAAAGGGCACAACTAAAATTGATGACCTGGATGAAAATAACCTTGTTATTTTTTGTGACTACTAAGATTACCAGCTATAAGACTGTTTCTATTTTTGGAAGCTGCATTCAACTTAATCCCCCTTTATTTTCATTGAAAAAAGCTGCTTAGCATGTCATTGCATCTCAAACATATAAAGGGCTCATGGGAGCACCAATAATAAAGAGTAGTGCACCCCTCCATTTAAAGCTATAGCTAGCTGTAACACTTCAACCTTGTAGTAATAAGTTTAAAGTTAATCTTTCACAGGAACAAATTTTCATTATAACAACAGGTCCAGCAAGTTATGAAAACTTAAACTTAAAAGTTGTCTCTTTTTATAATCCTTATAAATACCATGATGAGGAGAATAGTCCTTTGCAATATCTGATCAGATACCAGTACTTGTTGTTAAAATTTAATGTGATCTATTTATTACCTACCCTTGATCTTCACTGTTCCTCCCACTCTGTTTATTTTTAGAATCATTAGTGTCCTTGTCATCTTTCTCACCTTTCAAAATTAATACAATAAAAATTCAGCAAGTTTTTCACACTATATTTGATTAAACAATAGATTAAATAGATATAGGAGTTTTGTTGAAAGAGTTTTCAACACCACAATTGAATTAACTGGCTTTGGTTATGAATATTATAAATATTCTTAAGTCTGAGAATTTTTCTCACAGCCACAACAATTACTAAATGCCAGCAAATCCTTGTAGTCTTGGTAGTTAAAAAGTTCTCAAACATTTTGCATTGAAAATTATTTTAAACAGTTAGATGCTTCCTGTTTTTAGACTTATTCCTGAAATAAATACAGTATACCTACTTATGGCATTTGAATACCTTCAAAGTAAATCAAAAAAGTGCATAGCACACCATTGATGTATAATGTATTTGGCCACAAGTTGTAGAATGTAGGTATATAAATACCAAATGTAGTAATAATGTTTATTCAATGCTTACAGTAATAATTTAAATCTAAATCATGTGACTAGTCAATCTAAATCATGTGACCAGTCAATGTGTTGAAGTTGAAAGGCAATATAATAAATAATATACAAAAAATACATGGGTTTTTGATATGTTGTTAATCTGGAAATAAAGAGCCTTACAACATTCCACCCCAACCTCTTAACCCCCTTGTTTGAGGAACTGCCCTGTAAATTTAGATTTACACTTCATTTATACTTGTAGTAGGGATTTTTGACAATTGATGTTTTAAAGAAATCAACAATTCTGGTATCCTGTTGGCAAAAATTAATTGTAAAATGTCATAATTGATGATCAGATATATTTTCCTCCCTTTTCTGGCTGCTCCAGATCTGGCTCTGTCCACTATAATTTGTTAAAAAAAATTAATAGCAATAACAAAGAAGTAAAGCTTTATAGAGGACAGTTCTCAAAAACATGAAATATATGCTTATTTGGTGTTATGAGAAAGTTAAATGAATAACAATTCTCTGTCAGTTGGGGTTAACTGATGATCTGTTACAAAATTCGCCATCAAACATGAGATATATGCTCATTTGCGGATATGATATTTTGTGTTGTTAAAAAGTTAAATGAGCAACTATCCTCAATCGGTTTGGTTCAATTGATAATCTGTTGAAAAATTCACCATAGAAAAATTAAACTGTAGTTACCTTTCTGTGAGGCAGAACCAGGACAACTTCCCCCAGTCTTACTGCTAATATCAGACTCTGACAGACTAACTTGTGATGAACTACCAGGTATTGTGTAATTCTTCTCAAACTGATTCAGGGCATATACATCTCCTGTCAGCAATAGTTCTTCATATCTCCTGGCCACCTGCAAAATAATGATTCCTTTTATGCATTCCCCAGTACACTCAAACTTCGATTGTTTAATCAATTATAGTTTGTAAAACTTGCTGAATGTTTTTGGTATTGACTTTGCAAGGACAGAAAGATGACAAAGATACTAATGATTCTAAAAATAAACAGATTGAAAAGAACAGTGAAGATCGGGGGTAGGTAATAACCCTGAGACCAATTAAAAATTTTTAAAAAGCAAGGCCATATGCACATAAAATACACTGAATGGACTTACAGTGGTTTGAGTTATCCATGCTATTTGAACCAATTGAAATCAGGTGGCTTAAGTTTGAAGGTATATCGCTTAGCTACCTGTTACTTGATTATCACTGCACTTCTATTAAATATCTGACCTTCTTGACAAGTGAGATATGTTGTTTTTCATACATAAATTAAAAAATGGGTGTGTAAATGTTTTTAATCCAATTCAACAAGCTTGAAGGCATGACTGGTGAAGTGACTGAACACAATTCATGAATATACTTGTTTTAACAAATTAAGCTACCAAAAGGACCAAAACTGCCATGAGTTTTCATCTCTTTTGACACACAACTCTCATATTGACCCAACCAGCCTTAAAGTGGTGCTACATTCAGTAATGCAGTAGTAAATATCCTTAAAACCCTATCTAAAGTGTACCATGTGGTAATCTTGAATCATGTGTAAATCCAATATTTTATAAGATCAAGTTCTTCACATTGTTGATAACTTTTACTTGTCTAAACCAGACATCAGTTATATCTGAATTTATTACTTCCTGTTCTGAAAGACTTTTATAAGTTTTGTCATTCTGAAAAGGAAATGGGGGTTGCTTTCAGTAAATTGCAAGTATTTACAAAAAAGTACCTCCCTGTCATATGTATTTGATTTTATATTATCATTTTTCAGGTACTTTTATGAATAAATTAAATGCTATCAACTCTGTCCTATGTCACATGCATCTGTCCAATGTCAGGACTTGTGGCCACAGGATAGTCATTGCTGTATTAATTACATTTTGGTAGTTGGTGTATCATTTAATATGTATATTTGTCTGTTAATCTGGGTGATTTAGAGCTCACAAGGAGTGGGACAGTGGTGACATCAAGATTTTAACTTGGTGTGGTCTCCATTAAATTTACTCTTATCTTTTCTTTTTCATACTGTTTAATTACCTGTCCTGGAGAGGTACCCGGAATAAGTCTGGCAATAGCTTCCCAGTTTTTGGTTTGCAGCTCATTAAAATCCTGTGTAGATATAAGTGTCTTTAGTATCAAATCTAGTGCCACTCCTATTCGACTTGTTGGTTCAGATGCATTCATTTTCATATTTCAATCTAAAATAATACAACATGATAATTCAATAAATAATATAACATAATTCAATGTCTAATAACACATGGAATTGTACACTATGTTATGCACAGTATAATTACTATCATTAAAAAATTCAAGGAATTTTACCCAAACAATAATGTTACAAACTGGCTGTTTTTGTATTGGTCCTGGTACAAATTCAAAATTAGCAGTATCTGCCCAGAGCCTCGGGGCAAGTACAGATATCAGGAAAAGATAAACATGAATAATACACATGTATCAAACAAATATTGGGGGGTCTCATCACAGATTATTACTGAATTTTGTCCTGATCACTCTTTCACTCATCATGGGTAAACCTTATACCATAACTGCCTTTCTGTTATGTTGAAGCAAAAAAATAAAATTTCATGTTTTTGATGTCATCAAACAGTTAAACATGATGTCCTAACTAATATGACTTTAACCTTTGTACACTCAAAAGCTGTTTCAGCCAAGTGTCATGAAAAGGAACCTAGTCCCAATAAATAGAACTTCTCAAAAGTCATTCATATGCCAGCAAAACCTGCTTTTTATTCTATAATGTTTGTTACAACCCTGGCGATCGTTTAACAAAAGGTCGTTAGTGTTTGGAGTGATCATAACTTACAAACTTTACAAACTTTATACAGGACTTATGAGTAGTTGTAAGTCTTACAACTTTTTATGAACCGTTTGCCAGATGAGAACAAGATTAAATATTAAGACAAAAATGGAGTGGTCACACCTCTGAGGCAAAAAACTTCTAGTTTTTCCTCACTTTCTACAGGTTGCACCTATCTCATATTAATATCTATATATTTGCACTTAAAAAATAAACAATCAGTTTATCAGCATCAAAATGCAAAAAAAAATAATATTTCTGTATAACCTAGTAACTCACCTGCTCTCTCTGTTATCATTTAATGTCAAAAAACTTGTAATCATCTTTTGTAATTATTCAACAAAGATATTCCAGTTTTAAAAAACTGTAAAACTTTTTAAATGGATTTCCCATATGATTGAATGTTAAACCAATTTTGGATGTGGCAGCTACCATGGGGGTTTGGAGCTGATGAAGTATCATATTTGGGTAAAAGCCCATCAAAGGGCCATTCCATTTAACATATGCCTAAGTTTGGTTCCTACTGACCCAGTACTTTCAGAAAAGAAGATTTTTAAGTGGATTTCCCATACACTCCAATGTTCAACAAATTTTGGCTATTACAGCTATCTTGGTTTGTCTTTGAGGGATGCCAGATACAATTTAGGTTAAAGACCACCTAAGGACCATTCCAAATCAGTTGGTTTCAAATGGCTCTGGCCAGACAAAAAGATTTTTAAGTGAATTTTTTCATAGTGTTCCATGTTAAACTAACTTCAGTATATTGTGTAATGTCTGTCTTGGTAGCTTGGCCAATGTGATGGCAAGTTCTATTTATTAATAATGAAATAAATAATAAAACAAACTTAAGGTCACATCAAGTTAATATTTAAACCATGTAGACTGTTGAGATGGTAATCTGTTGAGGCACAAACAAAACTTTGTCAGGAATCCCTAATGGAATTGCAGGCAACATCTGATTTATATTACATGTTTACAAGCAAGCAAAGCACTCTTTATTGTAAAAGTGAGGTAATTTCTATGTATCAGATGGTTTCACCTGAGTGGTTTTGCCCAGATTAGTGAGTAGTTACACCCTGATATATCCAACAGAATTGATGAATTTGACGGTTCTTGACATTAGATCAAAGGTTAAAGTTATGAAATTCAATTCAACTAATACATGTAATATGTGTTATTTTATCATAAATATTGTTGAATAAACATATGGATTGACAGTAGTAAACAATTCAAATTTATTATGTGTTTATTATATTCTGAATGGCATAACAATTAATAAGTCTAAATAATTAGGGACAATGTTTTTACAGCAATATTTTTTTAAATAAATAAATACACAATTCTATTTTCAGCTTAAACTGAGCTTGTGTTATTGGATCTACTAAAACAGTATAAAGGAGTATTTTGTAACATTTAATAAATATAATTATATGAAAAAATAATAATAAAACAAAAGTACATGTAACATATGAAAAGATTCGGGAAGAATGCCAATGCAATAATAATGCTAATATTTTGTGCCCTTTCAATGAAAAATTGGACAGAGATTTGAAAAATCTCAACTGGCAGGTCAAAAGAAATGTGTGTGAAATTTTTCTAAAGAATAAGTCTCAGATAGTATTATATTTGAGATAAGAATCTATTTGCAAATTATATAGAAAATGTTAATTAATTTCATATAAACAATTCAAAAGAATTCTTATTGATCACTGATTGGCCTTCATTCATATTAACAAGTAGGTCAAATGTGTTTATTGAAGCAAAGGGGTAAAATGTCAGCTGTGTTTTAAAATCCAAATTAATTGCTCAGTGAAAATTCTCTCAATATGCAAAATTTATAATTTCTACTAATCTAAACAATCACCTCCACTCCCATCCCCTCCCCACACACAAAAAAAATAATACAACATGACCTAGCGTTTTTCTGTTAAGGTCAATGCTTTTCCCAAAAAGTTCATTCTTTGCAAAATAATAATAATCAACAATAAACAATAAGAATAAGGGCCAAACCAATCAGAGTGAACCACTCGGGTGCAAAGCGGATTAAGGACAAAATCAACGGAACCAATTTCTATCACACTATGACATTCAAAAACTTTCATCAATATAGCAAAGCTGAGGCAGGCTTGGAGTAAGAGGACAAACAAAAATGAAAGATGTTGTCAGAGATGATAAAACTCTGCAATGAAGCACTTGCTTTCAAAGGTCAAATAATCTCATATTATGTCACTGTTAATATAGGCTTCGCTTAAGTCCACAGGCACTTGTTTCTGGAATTTTTTTACCTGAATACTCCAAAACCATGTATGGATCGGGCAACATTTTTTTTCGTGTAAATCAGACTACTGGCATTCCTCTACATACATGACATACAGACTTTTTAATGTCTTGGCATTTGGCGGGAAAATATGGAGGTTGGGGAACGCAATCAATACAACTTAATTTTTTAGGGTTTGGGTTCATGTGGTTGAGCGAGGGTTAGGGTCAGGTGTATTTTAAAATAGAAATGTACTGTGCAATAGATCAATATGTGTGTCTGGATAGAAACGACAGTTTTATTTTATGTGCGTGTGTGTGTTTGTTGGGGGGTGGTGGGTGAAATACATCCTGTTCATAGCCGAAAAATGATATTGTCGAGTTGGACCTCACGTAGGCCAGGGATGTATGGTCTTAAATGACTTAAGCTGCGATTAATTCACTACTGATCACTTCATGCAATACCCTATAAAAAAGTAAAAGGTTTTATCAATTATATTGTAATCTCAATATAGTTTTGCAAAAGGATGGATCTTGGTGAGTCTTTACAGAAACTTCGTTTTTATATTCTTTTCAATGGTCAAGAGAAAAGTCTTTAAGGGATTAACATCGTAAAGGGAGATAGCTCTCTTGACGGAGTTTTACAAAATGCCCAGAGAGTAACATATAACTTAAAATGTAATTGCAAAGTCTCATTGCACCAATTTATCATCCGACTTGTAAATGGTTGATATCATTCCAATTTGAAAATTTAGTATTTTATAAGACAAAACAATTACAATGGGAAATTCCCAGGCAACTTATTTAAAAACAGTTTTTGTGTGCCTGGAAAGTATCGGGTGGGGGCATTTCTTTTATTTTTTTATTTTACAGGAATTTTATTGGGTTCTA
>JARWCS010353703.1:0-10954 GCA_034783895.1 Geukensia demissa
AGGAACACGGCACAGAAAATACACAGAAAAAAAACGAATATAATTCTATTAAAATTCAAGGATAATCCAATTTCATGACACTATCTTTATTTGTTCTTTCTTAGATAGGACTTTTTTAACAGAGAGCCAAAATCCTATGACTTACAGGAAACTCAAGCCTTATGTGTTTGTGATAATACACTTTACGTTTAAAGTTCCAAACGAAACGAAAAATAAAAAGATATCAACCAAACAATTATCAATGTATTTTGTAATATTCGTCTGTTCCTGCAAAATCCATTACTCCTTGTCCAACAAAAAATACTCAACAGGGGTAGAAAATTCAGTCGACAACAAAAAACTATAAAGACAATGGAGCGATTTAGAATTTCAACAAGGATTGTGCAAACTCAGCGTCCTCCTAAATAACGTCTTGACCAATTAAATCCAACAACAAGAACAATGACGTTTCCAGAATTCTTTTGCATTTCTGAAACGGTCCATTGCAGACGTTCCTTACACAAAAAATTCTGTTGAGTTTGCAAATGAATGTGATAAATGGCGTATATAACATGCAACCAAATGCATCAATTAAGGATAACAAGAATTCGAAGATACCAAAGGGGCAGACAGAAATCGTTAAATCGGAAGACAGACAAGACAATGGCCTACAAAATGAAACGAAAGACAAATATAGAACACACAACACTAAACTGAAAACTAAAGCTAGAGTAACACGAACCCTACAAAAACCAGAGTGAGTTCACTTGCTCCGGAAGGGTAAGCAACTCCTGCTCCACTGGTGGCACCCGTCCTGCTACTCAGTAGACAAACCCGGCGAATAGTCACAATTGATGTAAGTTACAACCGGTATAGGAACGGATTTGTATTCACGACAGCGGGAAGATATCAATTGTCATTTGTGAAATGGATATTGTACCGGTTAAAGACTGTAAAACTGTAAATTTACCAAAAAAACAAAAAACAGAGAGAGAAAAAGTTTTATCACAGGTTAAGCTGTCACACCATTAACCTTTAAACCTTTAGTATGAATTGACTAAGATTTTGGGCAACAATGTTTACATAACAGGTAATGTTAACCATGACGAAAAATAATGAACCGGTTTTGGCCTTCCTAATTGAAACAACCGAATGCCGAATCGAATAAAAATTGGCATGAATTGAACGCACCTTTAAGGCCAATTTCTTTAAAAAAAAAAGGATTAAAAGAATGTCAATTACATATGTAGTTGAAATGTATTACATATTTAAGAAACTCGAAACACCATTCTACTATCATAAGGAAAGCAGCATGACGGTGATTATTATATTTTTCATAACTTTATTTTTAGATATTTTCTTTAATATTTTTTATGATCTAATATTTTTCTTGAAATACTGACACAGTTATTAGTATATTGTTTCATAAAGATTGTAGGCGAAACTGTGAAAATAACGCAGCAGGATACTACTGCTGATTTTCCGTTTCAGCAATCATCGTTTCAATTTTATTTTTACATCTGGGTCGTTCATTTTTAATTAAAATTTATGCTACACAAATGACAAAAGAAAAAATTATGTTAAGAACATTCAATATGTTAATAATGAGCGAAAAAAAAACTTATTCATCGAAGTCAACTCAAACTGAGAGAATTATGAAGATCAGAAATTAAATGTCTCATCTATAAAATATGGTTTACAGAATTTATGTTGTTTGGACGATTAAATCCTTTTTTGATATTCCTCACTTTGAGATTTTGATATGTTTTTGTTAATGGATTAATTAAAAATCTCCTGTGTCCAATTGTAACTATCATAATGATGAAAGATGTCAACCAAATAAGTTACACTTCAGCTTTTCAATGTGTTCTGAGTTAAAAGTATTTTACCGAGAGATTCGAAATGTATAGCACCATATGCAACAATTATCTTCATTTTTCTTCTTTTCTTTTCTCAAACAATTCATAAACTGTAAAAGTATATCCGCCGAATTCGGCGTAGAAATTAAAGTTTTTAATAGTTTTCTGATTTTCTGATTGTTTTGTTCCTAACACTTCCCCATTTAAGATGCGCTATATGGAGTAAGTTGATGAAATATTTGTAGTGCAGAACACAGTCTTTCATTTTTTCAAGAAAATATCAGCACGAAGTAACCCGCAGTTAAATATTGATATGAATACTTGATATTAGTTTCAGTAAGCAAATTGGAAATATAAGAATAAAAAAAACAATTACACTTAAATGAAAATTACAAGTAATGGAATATATATAACCTTGTGAAAAAAATCCAATAAAACCGACAGTCTGAAAATAATTCTTTTAAAACCATACTATCTAAGGTTTAATTTTTTTCTGGACATTTAATTATTTGTAGAATTGATATTTATTAGAGACCACTACTAAAACCAAACAATTTTGTAAATTTTAGAAGCATATGATAGGTTAAATCTATTTTTCCAAATGTTCGTATAAATAAATATAAATAGAATTTCAAATGCGTGACATTACAGATGTCGCCACTGGCGATTGTCAAAAAATGTTTAACTGCAGCTTGTTCACCATCCCCATAAATACTAAAGATATCAATTTTTGTTAAAGTCGAACTACGTAGAATATATTGTTTACATTTTAGGGTCATCTTTTGAATGACGGTCATTTTGAAATTTTATACCATTATTGCCCACCTCCATGCATATCGAAATATTGTTTCATTCCATTGAATCCAGACATTGGTTCAAACTAGCGTTCACAAAAATAATTGAAAAAAAGGAGAAACGGTAACAAAGAACAGAACAATAACAATATATAAAAATAGGATATGGGGCATGATTGCCCATGAGACTAACAGCTGTCTATATCTAGAGTTACATACTAATAGTTATTGATTACAAATATAATCAAAAAGTTTTTAAAAAGCTATTAAAGAATGAAAATATCGTAAATACACATTCAATGATTTCGAGCTTTTACCAATCAATGGTATTCCACCTTGGTTGCAGGCCTTGAGGGTACCCCTAGATGTGAAAAGTCTCTCTTATTTTTCTCATGATTGCAGTGCAGTCTCTCTGACAGTTGCAACATATCTTTTCATTTTCATATTCAAACTTGTTCTGTAGTGCTCTTTCAGGATTTTGATATTAACATGTTAATGTGTTTAAGTTAATAAATATAATGCTTAAAAATTTGCAATACATGAAATAAAACTGATCTAAAATGTGTTCAAGATACTTAACAGAGAACAATTTTGCATAAAAAACAGCAATTATGTTTAAAACTACAAAATTACCAATATTAAATAAACATGGAAAATTTAGGTATGTTATATGTATATTTCAAGGAGTAACCTTTCATCAGTAAATTCGTTTTTCTAGGAATGGAAAAAAACAATTCACATGTTTGAAATGTGTAATTTAAATTCCAGATGATAAAAGGGAGGGAGGCTTTATAGTCGGATTTTCTTATATTTTTTAAACATAAAATTATGTTCTTCGCAAATTCTGAATTCTACATAAGCAGTAACTTACAAATAAAACCAAGTTAACTTTAGCACCAACACAATTTTGAATTAACGATCTTTTTGTTTTGACAAGACATTTCTCCTGTTTAAACCAAAATTATATCCGAAAAGAAAGAACCTCAAAAATACAAAAATAGAATGTACAATCTAGTACATTTTCATCATGTGCATTAGACAAAATTTCATACAAATCAGTAAGTGAGACACAGAACTAAATGGTAAAACTTTACTACTACTCACCACCATAGTGCCAAAACGACCAGACCTCTTCAACATAAAAGTAACATTACGATATGATTTCTTATTTATATAGCAGTTCATTTCTTCAAGAATTCTCCTTTTGTTCTATTTAATTATTCCACCTAGTGCTCCTATCAAAATAGAGAAAGTAACTACGACGTCACAAAAGTAACCCTAAACCATATATTGTCTTTCACCCGTTGGTTATCCTTCCAGATCAAATGATGAATGAAACTCCATTTATCATTGACAACAAAATCCTGAGATATAATACAATAATTATGCTTGTAATGATAAAATTGTTGGCATTTTTAGAGAATTTTCCATGAAACACCTTTTGTTCCAAGAAACGTAGTATTGATGGTTGAAGGAGTGGTAGGCAGTCGTACAAAAGTGCAACGTAGGAGGGAAAATCAGAGAATAATGAAGATAAGACAAAGGTTTTATTACTTTATGTTTCCATATAATATATTTCTAAATAATGAAAGTAAAATAAATATTCCAGTATCGTACATATATCCAAACGAAAGTTGTGCAAAAACAAATCATGTCCCAAAACCTAAACAATAACTATTTTATTTTGCTGTGGTCAAGCTTAGTGCAGAAAAATATAACTATCTACAAATAAACCCTTCAACCTAAAGTTCAAGACAGAGATATCTCAAACCGTCAAAACCATGGATTCCATTGTCCCAGTTGTGAGAAATATGATTCGTTCTCCAGTGGGAAGGCGAGATCGGTTGGTCTCAGACCGAAGGGCTAAGATATCTTTGTCCATCCCGAGGCAGTATCGAGACTTTCCTCTGGGGACTAATACTTTTTCTCGCCAAATATTTTTATTTTCAATTTTGGGAAACAGCCTGAGTAAGTACTAGTTATTTAATAATTAATTTTGTCAAAATTATTCTTATAGGATAAAAAATTTAAGGCATTATATCAACCTATTAGTAACAATTTTAATAAAAATTATTTTCAAGTTGTTTATTGTTTATTTTTAAGTTGGAAAAAGTGTTTAATTCTGCATTTATGACATTTATTTCAATCTATAAATAATTGGCGCCTGTCTTTTGTCAACACACAAGCACATAAAGAAAATAAGCTATTCTGCATAAAATTGTTTAAATAAACTAATTTCTAAGCATTTCAATGGATCCTTTTTATCAAATATCTCCATCGTTAGTTGTGTATAACTGGTAAAATGAGACTTATTTGCCAAAAACATAAAGCAGTGGAGGTATCACTTTTTCCAAAACGCTCGCGCTCTCTTTGGAGGTGAGATAGGTTCCCAAGATAAGGAAATCTCACAGACCCTAAATCACGAGACTTCACTGTCTTATAGGCGAGAAAGAAATATTCTTCAGTTTAAAAAAAAAAAAAAAAACTTTTCCGACATGATTTACATTTCTATCAATTATTGTATTCCAGCTTTAAAGACTTTTTTTAACAATTACAGAAAAGTTTATAAACATGCAATTTGTTATAAACTAGGTATATTTTTGGATAAAGAGTTATGTATGACTTTATAGATATACAATTTACTAAAAAATCGAATATACGAAAAGGCAGACGGAAATCATTGTCAGACATCAAGCAAGATGATGGTCAACAGAACAAAACGAACGATAAACAATAACACTCAAAAACCTACACATGTTGTACAACAGAAAAAAGACAAACACCAATACACAACATAACAAAACGAGAGACACACACCAATACATATCAGAACGAAACGAGAGACCAACACCAATACACAACAGAACGAAACGAGTGACAAACACCAATACACAACAGAACAAAACGAGAGACAAACACCAATACAAAACAGAACGAAACGAGGGACAAACACCAATACACAACATAACAAAACGAAAGATAAACACCAATACACAACATGACAAAACGAAGGGCAACCACCAATACACAATAACACAAATCCAAAGACAAATACCAATACACAACAGAACAAAACGAAAGGCAACCACAAATACACAACAGAACAAAACAAAAGGCAACCACAAATACACAACAGAACAAAATAAAAAGCAAACAGCAATACACAACAGAGCAAACGAATGACAAACACCGATACGAAACAGAACAAAACGAAAGGCAAACACCAATACACAACAGAACAAAACGAAAAGCAAACAGCACTATACAAAACCCTACACACAAAATTAATGCTTGTACATCACTAAATCTTTATCATCATTTAGTTAAATTTAACTAGATTTTGTGTTAATTAAGCTCTTCATTGTAGAGACTATCGGGATGACCATTCTGAATTCATCCGTTTATTATGTTTTATAAATGATGAATATGGGGAAAATATCGTTATACAACTTAAAAACATATAAAAAAATCCAATGTAGATAGTAGACTTAAACAAATCTAAAAGTATAGAGTGTGAAATATACTACTCATGGTTTTAATTTTTATTCGTTTAAATTTTTTGTCGGATGGAGCTAATCATTCTCGTTTTCTTCATTTGCATAAAGAAAAACAGATTTGGAAGATACCAAAAAGACAGGAATCGTAAAGTCATAGGACAGACAAGTCCATCGTCAGCAAAATGAAACTAAAGACAATTATTGTATACACAACACTACACTGAAAACTAAAACTAGAGTAACACGAACCTACAAACAATTTGGTGAGTTAAGATGCTCCGGAAGGGTTAGCAACTCCTGCTACACTATACTCTATGCCGAGCTTTTCTGGAGTGCGATTGTCGGGCTTAATTTAATTATATGTGTGTTTCCACCATTGTATTTATTTTAAATCAAAAGACAGAATTATCCCACGGTTAACGGTTCATGCTTTACACTATGCAAAAGCGTTTTACATATTATTATCTGCCCCTGAATTTCTCTACGGGGATTTAACGTTGAGGGTTGACCATCTTTAATGTTGGCGGGAGCGCTGAAGTTTGACCTAGATAAAATAATTTGAAAAATTGCACACATTTTTTTTTATTCGGACCCCTTTTTGCGATATTTATCAGAAGAATTAGTTTTAAAATTTAATTCAGTCGCGCCACAAAGCATTTTTGCATGTTATTTAATACTTGTTAAATTACTTAATTATTACGCAGCTTTGAAAATATGTACTCCCGGTCTCGTACTAGCGCGTGCAAAGGGTCTCCTCCGGCAAATAAATGACTAATTTATAATGTAAAGTCCCCGTAGAAATTTAAAAACCTGGCGCAGCTTGAAATACACCGTAATTGCTTAAAAGTATTATTGCAAGTTGTTTGCACTTTTATCAATCTACAAAATAAACACTATTTTATACGAATACGGTATACAGTTTTTCTTCTACAACCTTTTTACCCGTTCCAACAAACATTGAAATAGAGTATAGTAAGATTCGAAAGTCAAAGCGGGTGTTACTCACAATCGATGTTAGTCATATAGAATGCATGTGTATGGAATGGCACTAGACTGTTTCATTTCTCTTAATATTCAGCAATTATTATCGTAAATCATCATCAAATTTATATAAGTTTATTTAAAGGTTTCTTAGGGAAAGATTAGAGTCATCACTCGGGAAGTTTTACGGTTGCCATCATGATTTCACAAAAGACAATGGATATCTTCTTACTGTCGTGAATACAAATCCGTTCCTATACCGGTTGTGACTAACATCGATTATGACTATACACCGGCTTTGTGTACTGAATAACACGACGGGTGCCACTAGTGGAGCAGGAGTTGCTTACCCTTCCGGAGCAACCTGAACTCACCCTGGTTTTTGTAGGGTTCATGTTACTCTAGCTTTATTTTTCAGTGTAGTGTTGTTTGTTCCATAATTTTCTTTCGTTTCATTTTGTTGGCCATGGTCATGTCTGTCCTCCGACTTAACGATTTCTGTCTGCTCCATTGGTATCTTCGAATTTTTTTAACGCAGTACATAAGGTGCTACCTAGCACTGCTTCTGCTTGTTTAAGAAATGCAAAGATTTTAAGATTCTGTTATTTTGAGTTTTAAGCCTTGCTGATTCGACGGGTTTGTCTTGTCTTTATCGACTATTCGTGTCATATTGGTATTCTACTCTTGACATTCAACCACTAAAATATTCTACAATTCACTCTGGATATTTTAGCAGCATAATATTTAATCCACTTCGGATATTTGACCAATAGAATATTCTTTAATACGCTCTGAATATTTAGCCATCAGAATATTCTACAATCTACCGCGAGTCTCTACAATCAATCACGTATGATTTTAATAAATTCCACTGTGGCTATCATTTAACTAAAAAAACAAAACCGCATTATTGGAAGAAATTACACTTGAAAACTAAAACCAAAGATATGAAAAGTCTAATAATTAAAGTGATCACATAATTATAAGATTGGACGCGAATAAATTAGTTGAATAGGTTAAACAATAACTTCCTGCTTATTTCCAAGAAATCTGAAAGAAACAATTATCGCATCTTTACTTCTATTTATGTTATCATGTTATGGGAAATAAGATTAACTAAAGGTAAGCCTGCTTTCTTCCATACTAAACAATATCAAAAACCAAAAATAAGATTGGTGGCTATGTAAACTTTAATTTTAGTTGAAAATTCATAAACACACCACCGTACAAAACAAGAGGCTACGTACAGTATGTGACAAAACCGTAATCTATGAATTCATTTAACCCAATACGAATTCACTCTTTTATTAGAGAAACAATTTAGTCTCAGCCAGGAACATTCTTATGAGGCAAAGATATCCGTTAAAATCGTCCTATTTTTGATAAATTGGAAATTGAACAACTTGTCTGAACAGACATATAATGTTCGATTTAACGAAATACGCACTTCAACAATCAGTGGAAAAGTTGCCATCGATTCAAAACAAATCCTATCGGATTTTACAGGACGTTGGCCCAATCAAGTGTCGAAATCAGAACCCAAAAGATTGGATGTATCTTACACCACGAGTAAAATTTTCTGAAGTAGTAAGATAGTTTCATTAGGGTCGGATTTTGAAGGAAGGCGTGACTTCTCTCATGATGTTCGACTAGTGATAAATTATAGAAAAGAGAACAGTTATCTTTCATTAACACAATAAAAAAGAGGATTTTGAACGGAAGGCGTGACTTCTCCCATGATGTTCGGCTAGTGATAAATGAAAGAAAAAGAACAGTTGTCTTTCATTAACACAATAAAAAAGGATACAATTTACCAAATGAAAACGATCATAGCAATAAATATTAAGATATTTGTGCAATTTTTGATGTCTTCTTAGAGTTGAACCTTTGACAGACAAACGATCATATTTCTACGAACGAACATAACAGGAGCAGTAATTGACCCAATACGAATCATCCGATTCATGGTTTTTTGAAGTTTTAAAAGGGATAGAATTTAAAAAATGGCAAATTCGATAAATTTAAATATCTATATATTTCATTTTTTCTAAAATTTAAAGTAAAATAAAGAAGAATTGGTTTTCTATCATTGTATTTCCGGTTTCCTACACCATGTTATCATACGAGTCCTACGAAGCGCGCGACAATTTGAAGAATACTTGTTCTCATGTCCTAAATAATGGCTAACAATATCATTGATTTGGCAAATACCTCCTGCATTATATTCATAGCTCATAGCTTAATGATATATCCAAGAACTAATTTATTTGTTACGATTTTGTACAATAAGAACACAAATTATCACTGTCCATTTATCCTAAAAAAGGGAAATTCGCAAAATATAATTTTGATAAGAAATGGGAAATTATGGAAATCTAACCCTGGGTTAAAAAAAATCAGGTGCATATACAGGTTATTCAACATAATGTAAAAATCCAACGTCAGGTAAAGAAAGTAGCAAACAGTTTCAAATAAATTTTTCCGCTTTGTGATATGTATCTTATTACGAATTTGTCCGTTCGTTTTGTTTTTAGCGGTCATCTCTATTGTAATTCTATTCTCCACTATTAGAATGACATGTATTAAAATGACAATTATAACATGCATTAGAAAAAAAATTTGTTTATAGATAAAATACACAATTTCAGTATTTAAAATAAAGAATATGGAATATATACCAAAAAGTCACAATCCACATCTTTTATGGGTTGTGCACTACATAATTTCTCCTATAAGTTAAGCTAGCGCTGTTGCCTTAGTTCACTAGATTTTTTGTGGGGCACGGAACAAGATTGTTGACAAAATCAACGATTGTAAATGCCTAAATTTTACTGCGTACGAAGCGCTTTTCTGGTACAAATCAGGACTAAATATTTTAAAACAGGGAATTACTTGCAGGCGAGCAGAGAGATGTCCCTACCGTATTACAGAAATTTTGTATAATGACTGATCGGATCAAGTACTTTTAAACAGACTTAAAATGTAAAACTAACAATGTGGGAAAGAGGTAAACTGTATCTTTTCACCATACATTCCAGTTCCCCAAAAATAAATAAGAGCATACAACTCTTCCCTGGCAAGCTTTTACAACCTCAAAATGGCACAAGAGAAAAACTTCAAAATATTATTTATAAAAAAAATGTGGAATGTATGCCAGAAAGACACAATGCACATCTTTTCTGGGTTGTGCACTTCATAATTTCTCGTTCAGCTGTTGCTTTAGTTGACTAGTTTTAGGTGGCGGCCGAAACAAGTTCTTAAAACGTAGTGTAAGGATAAGTTGTAAATTTAACGTAACCTCCTTCAGTATACTGAAAAAAATCTATAATTTATTAGAAAAAGAGAAGAAAAAAGATGTCAATCATGTTTAAGCAACTGATTGGAACTATTAGACTGCAGATAATATCGTGTGTCCCAAATGTCACCTCATACCCATATTAGGCTTTAATTTGGCGAAAACGAAATTGAAAACTAAATTGACTGAATGAAAGTCGGATCCACATCCTAACTTGATAATTATTAAAGTAAAAAAATGTGGTGTGGAAAAAAAAGAAGCATTTATAACTTTTTCCATATCTTTAAATGAATTGAAAATAAAATGCGAAGACATGGCTTATACAGGATGAACACGCTAAAATTAAACATTACATGCAAATGAACGGTTTATGATAAGGAGTTGACTACATTTATGCTTTTTGGAATTTCAACTAAAAAGGAGGAATTCTATCTTCCTTTACTTTACTGGATTCCAAAGCTTCACAAGTGTTCTTACAAGCAACGTTACATTGCAGGGTCTGCCAATTGCTCCACAAAACCTCTTTCCAAGTTACTGACAGTTATTCTA
>JARWCS010353714.1:0-10951 GCA_034783895.1 Geukensia demissa
ACGGATAAGTTTATTAAGATGAATTTTAAGATTATGTGGATTTTGTTTAAACTTCCGAGCTTTATTTACCACGTTTCTGTAAAAAGTAGGATGTGATATCCCATGTTCCATCAGATGATTACAAGTACATCCAAATTTTGCGATGTTTTTGTGTGATCTATTTCAAAATAGACAAAATTGTAAAATATTGTTTCAAATTTAGTTATTTCTTAGTATTTTTACAATGAAATAATATTTTTGTGCTAGGTGTCTATGGCACATGTAGAACCAACTAAACTTTAATATGAGACTTGGAAATTGCTTTATAGAGATTTTTTATACAAACGATATGCTTGCATTTTTCATAACAATCATTTGAAAAAAAAAAGAGATGAGATGAGAATTTTTTAAAAGTCTCCAAAATTAGGCCATGGCTATTTTTCAAGATCTTATATCATAATTATGATAAGAGAATGGTCATGGTGCAGATGCCTCATAAAGTTAGGTTTGTTGATCATGAAGCATACAAAGAAAAAAATACCATAAAAATCAGACATGAAACATGCAAGTTATTTCAATGTAACCTCATAACAAGTCTCATTTAGATATCAAATATAGTTTATGAGAAAATAAAAATCCAACGAAAAGCAAAATTTGAGTTGAAGGTCACCTAAACTCTTTATGATGATCAAAGCCCCAATACATGATCCTGCCAAGTTTCATAAAGCTACCTTGTAAAGTTACTGAATAAACAGAAAATTGAATCTCAAGGATGGGGACGTGGACACCATGGAAATTCAAACAGTCCACCTTTACTTAGCAAGGCAAACTAAAAATTAACGACTTAGTATTGGGTCTTCCTCAGAAGACATGTGTCGCCTGCGTCAAACAGGAAGTGGGCGTGCAGCAGATTCAAAACTGCGTTACACGATACAGTTCTCCATACTGATGCTCTGTGCCAAATATCAGGAAGCTGGCTTCTGTGGTTCCTGAGAAAAATGTGACAGAAATATTTTGTGACGCCGACGCAAGACGACGGATAGTGATCCCTATATGTCGCCTCCGCTGAAGCGGGCAGGCGACACAAAAACTTACATTTGAAAATTGAAAAATCCCCTTTTGGACCCTCCTTAAAAAAAAGTCATGGCTAGATCACCCAAAATCAATCCCAACCTGTATTTTATATAGGGAATCATTGTGTTCAAATTTGAAATGGATCCAAATAATAGAACTAAAGTTATTGAACGGAAACCTAACTGTCTTCGGACGCCGACGCCGACGCTGTCATGCCCATAACATAATACGATCACCAAATTTTTGCGGTTGTATAAAAATTTATTGTCCAGAAATTATGTTGACGTCCTCCTGCCTACCATCACCAAACCAATAGCCAAGTTCAACTTGTGACTGCTGCAACATAGAATACTGAAATTTAACATTGAAATCAAAGGTCAAATCGAGGTCATGACTGCATGTATTATAGCACACTGTCTTGTGTTGATACACAAATTGTCTTAAATATAGTAAGCTTAGCATTAGAGAAAAAAAAAACAACGAAAAATGCTAAAAACATAATTTGACCTTTAGTCATGACTGTGTATGTCACGTTGTCTATGATAATACACCCATGTACCAAATTAAGTAAGTTCTGAGAAGTCATTGCTTCTGATTATAAGTGAAATGAATAAAAAGACAAAATGTGGGTATGAGATCTTTTTTAACCTAAACACATGAATGATGCGGTTTTAAATTGTATTTTCATTGCTTGTCCAACTTCAGAGAATTGCATTTGTCAAATACCTTTCTTAAAGTTGATAGATCTGATATTCCTTTCAAAAAATTGTTCAATATAATGGCATTATTCTTTTCTTAATCTAAATATAATTGTACTCAGGAGTTTAATTTGATGTTTTTTGCCATCTCACTTGCCAAAGACCTTGTATTTAACCTTGAAATTTTTGAAATTATTTCTAAAATATTTGAGAATTTACTGTTTATTTTTCATAAATTATGAAACTTACAAAAAAATATGAAAGTGAAAAAAAATATAATTACAAGCATTTATAAGAGGATCTCCCAAGTTACATGCAACTTAGATTCATCAAAGAAATTTACCCATTAATTTCGGAGAAAATGGAAAGAAAAAATGCAATTATCTGTCTCGTTTTGGAATTACATGTACATTATTTTGTATTTTGATTTTTAGTTTTCAAAATTGGAACCTCCAGAGTACCATACTACTAAATTTTTGTTGAGTCAATTCTAGATATATTTGTAATTAGGAACTCAAATTGGTGTCTTTTTTGTCATTCCTACTTGACAAAGGCATTATATCTAATATTTAAAATTTTGTAGTTTTTATATTTACTGTTAATCTGATGTTATGAAACTTACCAAAAAAAAAAACAAAAAAAAAAAAAAAACCCAAAAAACAAAACATTGAAAGTGAAAATTCTTTTGACAACAAAATTTCCTGTGTTATTACAAGCATTTTTGGGGAATCTCCTATATAACTTGCTACTTAAGACTTATTGTGGAAATTTATAACGAAGTTTAGAAAAAAGGAAGAAAAATGTAGTAATTTGTCTGGTTTTGGAACCCCATTATTTAATTTGCATTTTGATTTGCAGTTTTTCTTATTGAGTACTATTTTACTCAAGTTTTGCTGAAGCCTGGAAAATTCCGCATATTTGTTGTCGTAAATTATATTTTCCCATTTGAATGTTTTACTTTTAAATTACGTTTCGTGGTCCCAACCTACTTGACTACTTTTGTATTTCCCACCAAAATTACTTTGTTTCCAGTACCCATATGTAAATCCCATGTATGTTAGCAGTTATCTAAATCAGTAGAAATACTTAAATGGATTAATTATCTGAAATTTAGTATTTCCACGGCAATATGAAGCTCATGAAACTTTGGGAAAAATAGTATGTATCCTGTGGTTTTGTCAATATTCCAGCTCGATGATTCAGCAAACATTGACATAATAAAAATATAGGTAGGCTATAATTATTTCTCAGCTTTTAAGTTTAAAATAAAATCAAACTTTTGATCAGGTCACATGTGAAGCTCAGTTTCTTAAAAAAAATTCTTGGGTATCAATGTGTTAATCGAAATGATGTGGAACTATTTGAATCAGACCATATAACTCAAATCTGAATGCGTTTAGGATTTGTAGCGTTATCTATTTAAATAGATGGCAACATGTAAAGATGTTGCCATAGCAACACTTTCAGAAACTGTGAGTAAAACTCACAAAGGATACCCCTTGCCACCCACATATTTGTATGCTGACATAAGTCACTTTGTCCTATGGAGACTCACCCACACATCAAAAAAGGAAAGCCTACTTCAAAAGCAAAGTCATGCCCCAGAAAGAATTCCATAGTAGAGAACCTATAATTTTGACCTTGACGTCAAAGGTCAAGGTATATAGAGATTAAGAATGTACACAGCAAATTGTCTAATGGTGATACACCTATGTGACACTTTGGTACGCTTTTGTCGAAGAATAAAGAAAATATGTCCTCAAACATGAATCCATTGTAAAATACATAAGTTTCACCTTGAGGTCAAAGGTCAAAGTTATATAGAGGTCAAGAAGTATGTGACACATTATCTCATGGTGAAACACTCATGTGCAAAATATGGTTTGCCTATCTCAAAGAGCAAAGAAGATATGGCCCAGACACAAATTCATGGTAAAAACACTTTTGACATTGAGGTCAAAGGTCAAGGACATAAAAAGGTTATGAATGTATGAAAGACATCGTCTCATTATACACAACCATGTCCCTAATGTGATATGCCCATGTCAAATTACAAAAATCTGTGCCCAAGACATGAAGCCATGTCAAAAACACTATAAATTTGACCGTAAGGTCAAAGGTCAAGGCCAAACTGGGGTCATGAATGTAAGCCACACATCATCTCATGGTGATACACCCATGTGCCATATATGGTATGCCCGTGTCAAAGGACAAAAGTTACAGGCCTGACATGATGCCATGTCAAAAACTATAAATTTGACCTTGAGGTCAAAGGTCAAGGTCATATTAGAGGCTTTGAATGTAGGCGACACATGTTCTTATGGTGATACACCCATGTACCAAATATGGTATGCCAATTTTGAAGAACAGAAAAATTACAGACCAACAGTCAATTTCACAAAATGATGTAAGTGTAATTTCTATCATAAATTATGACGTCACAATGAGATTTCCTTTGAAGTTTCTACACTTAGGACCAATCTTTGACTTAAGAATTTTTGTGAAAACTAATCCAGGCATGAATCTGCACAAACAGAAGGACAGGCAAAGTGATTCTTCTATACCCCCTGAACTTGGTTCGCAGGGGCTATAATAAAATTTGGTGAACATAGAATATAATTCATATCTTTCACAATCATATGTCCTACTATTTTTAAATTACTAAAGTGTAAAATCAAAAGGCAGTATTCAGCATTTCCTTCATTTTGTAAAAAAAAATATTAATTGCTCGAGACTTACTTGAAGTTTTTTCTTTTATTGGTTTATAGAGCAATAGTATTGTAACATGATGAGCTCTTCAATAATGAGTGTCTACTTCCTTGGAATTAAAATTATAATCATTTATTTTAAAACAATTTATCATAATGACTAGATATGAGTAAGTTCACTGCTCTGTCTCAGGAATGTCTGTATGCTGTGGGGTTATATCCTTTGGGGTGATGTCCTCTATAGATTTTATTTTTTTCTTTGATTTGTCTTCTTTTGATAAGTTTGTGTATATTGCCATAGCCTGAAATGAAATAATGGATACTTAAGATAAACAGATATGTATCGGTGGTAGAATATTCAGCAAGATAGATTTAATGCATAATATTACTCAATGTTGACTTGCTACATAGTATTCTCTATGGTTACTTAAGGGGTTACCCAACACCATCATGAAAATAAATTTCACTCGTTTTTAAATTTTCTTTATATTTTGTGTAGACATTTACTCTGATGGAAGGAGTAAAACATGCAAATTTCAAGAAATTTGAACCACACACTTCTCTGGAATTATTTCAATAGATATATAGTAATTTCATCATCAAAAATTTTGATCACTGAGATGCATTAATTTTAATATAAAATGATACTTGATTAAAACGTTTAGATGATTTTTAAGAGTTATTTCCCTTAGGTGTTGGGTATTTATTTTGTGATACTGATTACATCCGAACAATTCTGACAGTTTTCAAATAATGAAAGTCAAGGCTGTGCCATTTAAAAAATATGCCTTTCAGAAATGCACTTGAGAAATAACCACTGTGTTTGATGACATCTCCTGTTAAGAGGCTTAATGTCTTATCTTCAGGAATCTCACCCTAAGCTTGCTTTTAGTAACTCCAAGCATTCATTAGAGGTAACTTCTTTTTTCTTGTATGTTTGGTTAGTATATTTATTGTAATTCAGATACTTTCCAGCCAGACTGGGTGAATTGCAGTTTATTTTTATAGTTTATCTTAAACTGCTTTTGTTCTCTTTGATTTTTCCTTTGAGGGAGTTTGACCACTTGTTGTGAGAGTGTTGTGATTCCACTCAACTAGTTTAACCACACCATGTGCCTGTTCCAAGTAAGAAATTGTGGTCATAGGTTTGTCTTTGTGTTAAATGTTCTGTTACTTGTACAATTTTATAATATTCAGGTAAGAGCATTATTATTTTATGTATACAAGTTTAATTTATTTTTGAGGATTAAGAGCATTTCACAAGGAATGGTATTGTTGAAGGCCTTATGAAGACCTCTTGATTTGTAAATTCCCTCTGTTTTTCTTGTGGATGGTAGGTGATCTCTCTGACATTTACCCCATATCTTTTATTTTTAATAATACTGATGTCATTACTTATCATTCATCCTACAATCTTAATCCTAACCAACAAATAAACCTTTCTAAGACTTTTTCTCAATTCTTAGTAAAACGGCTACTTGATTTATCTTCCCCATCCACATAAGGTCCGAAAAATCCAGCATAACAAAATCCAACCTTCAGTCTAAGCATTCTTATACAAGTTCAGTTGGAACAGAGGATGTTTACGCCAGTTTAACTAAAGCCAGAAATGTATGTAGAACAAGGAGTTGTGGTATGATTATCTAAGAGACAGCTATCCAAAATGTGTAAATCTTAAACTTCTACTGGTTACGCTAAGGCCTTCAATAATGGACAAATGTCCACAGCATAAGGCAAGCTGTAAAAGTCCCAAAAAATTATATATACACGAGTTTAGCTAGTTCAAAGGATGTTTGCATCAATTTAAGCTAGAACAGGGCTTACCACAGTTAAATTAGAGCACAGGATAATGACATCAGTTTATTAAGAGTAGGGGATGTTTAAGATTAAACCAGTTTCACTGGTGAAAACAATGTCTTCACTGATTCATCAAGAGCAAACAATGTCTAGTTTAACTTGAGCAAAGGATTTATACTTCAAATGATGTTTACACCAATAAAGCATGCAATGCTTACACAAGTTTAACTAGAGTAATTAATGTTTACCACAAATGATGTTTACACCACTAGAGCATGGGATGTTCACCAAAGTTGAACAAGAGCAAAGGATGTTTCCACCACTACAGCATGGGATAATTACACATGTCTAATTATAGCATGGGCTTCTTACCCAAGTTTAACTACATCAGAGGATGTTTGACTTGTCTGTTTCTGATACTTTAGTCTTCTTTTGATTCTTTTTGAGAATTGACCTAGCCTTTGAATTTTTTTCCTAACCTTAATTTTTATAATAGTTTCATACTTTTTTCTTGTTTACAATGTTTTTATTCCTCATTATGCTATATCCTCAGCTTGTTTTTGACTGTCTACAAATCTCATCTTGTCTTAGTATTAAGAATATTATCATATCAATTTAAGTAAAGAAATATGTCTTTCTGGCATATATTCCATATTCTTTTTTTTAAATAAGGTTTTTAAGTTTGGTAAATCTTTAAAGCTATTTAAACATACCTGTGACACCATACTGCTGACATCACCTGTATTAGTTGGTAACAAGACAGTGTTTCCTTCTTGGGCTAGATTACTGAATGCTGACACATACTGCTCTGCTATATTATATGATACTGCATTTACACCATTCTATTAAATGAAACATTTTTGACACTTTTAAAATTTATCTTTGGAATTATTTCTAAAAACACAAATCTCCAAAGGAATATTTATATTTTCATGCGACAGACTTTTAATGGTCCACAATTCAAGCTACCAGAAAATAGAAATTTACGCATTTGTTAGAACATACAAATATTCATCAGGAATTAGACTGTCTAACAGGTTAAACTCTTAAATTAATGAACAAAGGCTGTAAAACTTTACATAAAGGAAACTACAAGAAATCTGTGAATCATCAGTTAAATCAGCATCCTGATTCATAAGAAGCCAATTGTACAACAAACAGGGAACAAAACATTGTACAAATAAGCTGCAAGTTCATATGATTAACATAAAAGAACTGACCTCACTGCAAATAGCCTGTGCTACAATATTGATGGCACTAGCTTTGGCTCTGGCTTTAGCTAGAATAGCTTCTGCCTCACCTGCAACAATAAAGTTTTAATATAAACAGTGTACATCTCAAGAATAGACTTTCAGCTGAGTTCTATATCCTTCAAAACACATCCTTGTTTACACATGATACCTTCCAATTCTGGGGAGCATAAGTTTTTGGTTAAAACATAATAAAAATTTTAGATCTGGGGTTTGTCTTTAAAGAGACAGGAACTGTTTATCCTTCTGAACCACATGACTTCAGCCCGTTTTCTGGTGGAGTTCATATGGTTCATAGTTTGTTTTTAGTTCTATATGAAGACTATGTGTCATGTTCTTTTATGTTTGTGTTCTTGAGATTGATAGTTGTATCTTTGTTTTTAGTTTTATATGAACACTATGTGTCATGTTCTGTTATGTTTGTGTTCTTAAGATTGATAGTTGTATCTTTGTTTTTAGTTTTATATGAACACTATGTGTCATGTTCTGTTATGTTTGTGTTCTTGAGATTGCTAGTTTTATATGAACACTATGTGTCATGTTCTGTTATGTTTGTGTTCTTGACATTGCTGTGTCTTTCGACTCTTCCACTCTTGTCTGGCTTTTCAGTTTTCTTTCGCTTCCTCTTACATGTTTTCCACAATCAGTAATCTTAAAATGTTTTTGTAATGATATGTATGTGGATTTTACATTCCTTATTGTGTGTGCATTTGTGTTTTAATGAACAAATTGTTGATACATTGTTGAAGGCTTTGGACAACCTGTAGATGTCTGTATACATTTTGGTTGGTTGCCTCAAGGACAATCCTACTACATCTCCTTTTTCTATATTGTGTATCAACTCTGTAAACATGCTTTAGGAAGTTGCAGTTCATCATCAATCTCCATCGCAGAGACCCTTCGATGTATGAATACTTATACATAAATACATCTCTTCAACCAGCCATGTTCACAATAGCAAGACCTTGCAATCAGTAGTCGTCCCCAACAAATTAGCAACTTATTTATCTCATATAACTTAAGAAATTGTTTTTTTTTCTATACTAATTTTAATCGTCACAATCAATTATTTAGTTTCAAACAAATGATTTTTACTTTTGACGTCTGTAGTCATAGGAGATTTTAAATTCTTTTGACGTCACAATTCAATGTTTTTTGTCACAGACATATGAATCGCTAAATACAAGGACGAATAAAGAGAGTAGCAAACCTTTTCCTTGGTGTGGAAGTTGAGTTCATCCTATTTGCATGTGTGTTTTTTAAAGTATCCATTCAATAAATATTTGATATATCAATGCATGTACTAATAGTTTATATTTCATTATGTAATCAAGTTTTGTTTAAATATCAGTTCAATAAACAACTGTTGCATCAATATATGTACAACCTCTTTACTACCAATGCATGAATGTGATATAGAAAAGAACAATAAGTAAACAGATACCTACCCTCAGCATTGTTTATCTGTTCTGCTTTAAAAGCTTCAGAATTTAATATTTTTGCTTTCTTTTTACCTTCAGCTACATTGATATCTGCTGCTCTCAGTCCTACAATGAAGATACACAACTGTAATTTGAGGCCCCAACAATACTGACTTTCGATTAACACCAGTATATTCAGCTAATATCAAGTATATGTATCCATTGATCACTGTCCCCCCAAATGACCAATGACCCAAAGGTGAAAGAATCAATTTTGCACCAACATGCAATTGTTTTCTAATGAATTCTGTGAGATCAAAGTTTAATCATGGTATCATAACACCTTCATGTAGAAATATTAGAAATTTAGAGCCAATGACCTTTAACCCCAAGGTCACAGCACCTGTTCCACATCAAATTGTTGGTGTTCATATAACTATTCACATACAAAATTTCACAATAATTTCATTACACACTTTCAAGGACTAGTAAAAGTGGCTGGCAGGCTCTGCAGCCTGCACATATTCATACTTAGCAGGTTGAGTTTGACCAGGCCAGTGATTGAACCCATGATTTCACACTTGAGGCAAACATGTTGACCATTACACCATCTAGTTGGTCGGGGCTGTCATGAGATTGCTGTAAGGTATGTATTACCTCTAATGTCGAAGCAAGGGCTGTCATGATAGTGTTTTTTCAAGCTCTCATATAGGCCTTAAAATGACTAACAAGAACTACAATATAAATGCTATTTACTTGTAGTGTATTAAATAATTTAGTTTCTCATGTAAATCATCTATTAATCTATTTCCTGACTATTACTGAGAATAAAGTACAAAAAGTAAAGGTCCAAGAAATACAAATTTATTCATCTTAGGACAATAACTGTTGAAAACTGATTTTAGGTCAAGATCAATCTTTACATCTGACCTTGATTATTGTTATCTTTGCACTTATTAATGGGTGAAAAGTGTAACTGAGACAAATAATTTGAAATCTGATTTTAATTGGCATCCAAAAATATTGTTTAAGTTCTGTTAATGACAAAAGCTAGTACAGATATGGATGGGACTGATAACTTATTTGGCCAAAGTCGTATTATAGAATCTGATCAATTTTCATATGTTTTTTTTTTCATTTTGATGAGAAACATGCATTTAAACTTATTGCTACACAACTTGATGACTGTAAAATTACATCCATACAGGGAAAGAACTATTATTTTGTTCTCTTTAGCAATTGTTCTAACAATAATATTTTTACCTTCAGATTCCAAAATGAAAGCTCTTTTTTTCCTTTCAGCTTCAACCTGCATTTGCATGGCCTCTTGAATTCGGTCTGGTAGTTTTATGTCTCCTGTTTAATATTTCAAGGCAAATTAATTTATATGAAACTATTTAAATAATCATAGTTCTTGCATTTCTGCTAAAATGCCAAAAATGTGCTATGAAGTCACCAACAGAAATTTTGAAATGTAACTTCTGAACTCTTATGTTATTTAATATTTGAATTTTTCATGTGTCCAATTTTGTTAATAATTGTGTGCAAACTGTAAACACTTTTTTACTTTCAATATCAGTGATTGAAAGACAAAGATCTAGAAACAGTTACTATATCTGTTTAAAAGTTGTGTTTCTTCAGTTACTATATCTGTTTAAAAGTTGTGTATCTTTTTCAATATCAGTGATTGAAAGACAAAGATCTATAAACAGTTACTATATCTGTTTAAAAGTTGTGTTTCTTTTTCAATATCAGTGATTGAAAGACAAAGATCTATAAACAGTTACTATATCTGTTTAAAAGTTGTGTTTGTTTTTCACTATCAGTGATTGAAAGACAAAGATCTATAAACTGTTACTTTATCTGTTTAAAAGTTGTGTTTGTTAAGACAAAGATCTATAAACAGTTACTATATCTGTTTAAAGGTTGTGTTTGTTAAGACAAAGAAAACAGTTACTATATCTGTTTAAAAGTTGTGTTTCTTTTTCAATATCAGTGATTGAAAGACAAAGATCTATAAACAG
>JARWCS010353725.1:0-10951 GCA_034783895.1 Geukensia demissa
TAGTTTGTTTTAAATTTGTCTTGTCTCTTTGGACAATGCACTTTTGATCTCTCGCATGGGTATTCTACACTGGACTTAAGACAGAGTTTTTTCAACGTCAAAAATATAAAATTTTAATTACAGGGTGAGTTGTGGCAAAACAAATTTAATTCTAACGATATTTAACATCACATACTTCATAGATAAACTTTTGATATATTTTGACTTAAGTCGTGACAGTTTTTCTTTTGGTGTATATTTTGTTTATTGTTAAATGCGTAGCTGACATTTATAGGTTAATTTTATTTCAAATAACCTGACGTTAAAAAAATAGACATTTACGTCGACAGCATGACATTGAAAATGTCAAACACTTCTTTGAAGAATGTTGTGTAATACTAAATCTTTTCACCGTCTGGAAGACATTCTTTTCTTGTTCCGTGAAATTGTCTGTACCGTAAAATGTAAAAGTGGAACACCATGAACTTTAAATGAAAAATATAAAAACTTTTTTGTTAAAGATCAGTTTTTTCAAGATTCGCTTTTGGCAATGCTGGAAAATTCCTAATAACTTTTGTTTTAAAGGTATCATATAAAAAAGAAATTTGATATGTGGTATGAATGCCAATAAGACAGCCATATAAAATGTCAAAACAACTACTGGATAAATGGTCAAATTCCTTACATTAAGGCAAGCAGTCAACAGCCCAACATTAAAGGTGAAACAAATCAAATATAACAATAATCAACTAATCAAGCTCACTATAAAGCATGGGTAAAACGCAAAACAACGACATATTTGGACTTAAGGCTCTGGACAGACAAATGATGCATCTGGCGTGAATAACATGTTTGTGATCGTTCAACATTCCCTTAACCTGGGACGATGATGTGACCATAAAACAATAATGCAAACATTAAAAACCTATATATTGGATATAACTTGATGTCAATACAGAATAATAACAAATGAACAAGAAAAAAAACAAAAAGTACTGACATAGAAGAAATACTCGCGAATTGTGAGCTATATTATAACAAGAAAAAATCAATTGATGATAAACCTGGTTTTCTTCAACTTGGACAACAATTAAAACCTGTCCTTCTTACTTAAGTGCTAAAATATCAGTATAAGTTCGATAAATAGAGAATCTTATATTGTTAGCAAATGATAATTGTATTTTTTACAATAGCGATAGGAAAACATTCAATCTCGAGCCGTGTCAAAGAATTTAAAGGTTAAACTATTAATATTGTAATGATTATCAATGTTTTAAGAATGAAAGATGTTGTTTCTCTAATTCTTCAATACACAAATTGTGACGTTTCAGTTGTCCAAGAATTCCAGCTGAATAGTGACGCCGCTAAATTGCACGTGGCGCTGATAATAAATAAAACAAAACCGACTGGTCGAATGTCGGGAGAAGCGCCTAACAATTAAAGCAAAAATACAAATGCTGTGTATCTCAGCTAGTTGAGGAAACTTTTACCGTAAACTGAGAAACAAATTAGATCTTCTTCCGGATAGAAGTAAAGCCAGATTACACGATCCCAAGGCAGTTGCTTCGCGTTGGCCAGAAGGTAGTTGCTCTTCGGGAACACGTGGCGGCGTTAGACTTTTTTATATTTGCTAATGACATTGCTTTCCAAGTTTTGACAATTGGACACTGATTTTGAAATTGAAAACTATATGGTATATTCAGCACTTGGGACAAGGGGCATGTGAGCATGTGAACATTGGAATACTCAGTTTTTGGAGTCTGAGCTTCTGTTCCTCTTGTGCCTGTTTTGCCTTTTTGCTTTTGTTGTAGTTTTGTCTTTGTTAACTTTGATTTGTCAATGATATATTCTATTCTATACTTGTAGTAAAGTTTAAGCGATGCAAAGCAAAAATATAACAAATATTTTTAAAATAATTGTTGGCTTCATACAAAAATCTTCATCAATATTCTTATAAGATTTGAGCACGTTTTTCCCAATGTTTTCATTGGGATAAACAGTTTGTGCTGGGTAATATATTTCATAATAATTAAGTACAACCTGCAAAGCAACAACAAATATTATCATTGAAGCGTATAATGCATTTTATCATATATTTATATAAAAGTATGGGAATTCTGCATAGATGATACATGTGAAGGTGTAGCACTTATACCATCCCGCCGGGATGATATCCATATCATCCCGGAAAGTACACCCGTATCGTACCCCTATAGATAGTCACGTGATTCCAATGTAAATCATATCGTTTCAGAAACTTTTGTGTCCCTTAATATTCAAAAACGATATATGGACATAAAATATATGTTTTAGTTATTCTAAAAAGGTCGGGAATTTTGTAATGTTAACAAAATATGACGACCTAGAAAATAACCCCATTGCGGACGTGAGAGAAAGCACCATATTTTTTCTGCTCTATAGCAGTGATTTTGTGCTTTAGTAAACATAGGCATTGGAAGAATTATGTGGAAAAAGGTTTGAAATTTTATTTGGTAACATAAAATATTAGAAAAAATTTAAACGAGTTCAAATTTCGATGCCAAAATTGGGTAACATTGACCCATTGAAACATGCATTAACCACCCTCTTTTAAACGCCGTTTGCATTAAGAGAAAGTAAATAGAATTTTTCTATTTTTTCACACGTTTGTTATTTCAAAAATGTCTCAGCTTTGTTGCCATAGAAAATCAGGTCATTATCCTTATTATTAATGATACTACATTGTCAAAACCACATATTTACGCCGAAATCGGGTAGCAAAATGTTAGTATTGGTAATGAAAAAAACAGGAATGCATTAATACTACTTCAGCCAAAAAACAAAAAAAATAGTTTTGTGTTTGTCTAAGTCTATAGACACTTTTACCAAAAAGTTGGTTCACATATAGTGTATTATAAAACATGAATCAAATCATATGGAGATCGACATACATGATAATATTGACATTTATATTTTCCAAGATATTTAATTGGCATTGCAATAACATTTTGAGAGAAAGAGAATTTTTTCAACTGTATGGTAAAACATTATATAGGCTTTTCCATGGCATACCCCATAACAACCTTCAAAGTTAGAGTATATGATATGAGGTTTTCCATACTCCAAACGTCCGCCTTTATTGATAACTACATAAAGAGTCAGTCTATATGAATCTGAAACAGGTGATACAACCTCGGAAATCCTAGACCTGTTTAAATTTTATATATTTTAATTTAACATCTTCTATGAGTTGACATAAATTTGTTGGCTATTCCTTATTTTGAACATTGAATGGATATAAAAAATCTATATGTAGCCTTTTATGTGGTGAGTTTTTAGGATTTCGCGAGATTCTTAAATCTTAAATATATCAAAATCATATATTTTCAGATAATTTCTCCATTGCACCGTGAACTGATTTTATACATTTGTGCGAAAGTAAAGTTTTATATTACCAAAGCATTGTGTGTCGATAAAAAACCAAGAAAAACCCAAAGGTCCGACCAAAAGAGGAAAGACACTGCAAATCCGAGAAAGACAACTCAACATAAAACTCAAAACGAATATATTATATAAACAGAACGGACAAAACCGTAGTGATATCAGGTGTTCCGGAAGGGTAAAAACGCATTTTTCCCAATTTTCAAATTGAGTGATTGCCAGTGCGATGTATATATAAAGCTCTGTTCTACATAAAATGCCCGTCTTCAACTGGGGAAACGGATATTTCATGCCATCCAACATGATCAAGGCGTCAGCGACATATCCTAGTTTGACATGCCACGAAAATCATCGTTATGAAGAAGGTTTTTTATGTAGCTTCCTTGAATAAAAAGTAAGAATATATAACAATTCCTGTTTATATTCTAGCAGGTGGAAATAGGATACAAGGAAAAATCATAAAAAGATCGGTGAAACACAAGAACAAAACAAAAACATCTTAACGGTATAGGTATCAGTGAAGATAAAGTATATAGTCCTACACATCAAAACTTTCTACAACTTTCAACTCACATTATCACTTATCAACTAAATAGACGTAATAATAGTTGAAATTCATGTGTGTTCTGGAAAGGGGCAAGTACAATTGAAGATGGTTGGGGCGTTGATCGGTTGTAGGAACAAGCACAGCAGGAACTGGTGGAGGGGGTCTTTAATCGGCCGTACCGACAAGCACATTTGGGGATCGTGGGGAGATCTCTGTCTCACGGACAATCACGCCACTTCTCCTAATTTTATATGTGACTGGCCACATTAATGTCCTACAATTAATCATATTTTTTCAATACAAAAACCAGGTAAATCTTTTCTGGTGAATATAGTGAAATTCCATTCCTCTATTATAAAATGAACCAATAATTTTGTAGTTATGTAATATTTGATACTTTCTCGTAAGATTTGATCAATTTTTCATATAAAGTCAAGCAAATACAAAATTGTACATTACTTTTTATTATCAACAATAAAAATCACAGATAATAACAAATAAAGCAGTAAAAACAACATATTGCACATTCATCAATGACTTCACATTATTAAAAGATCTTTTTTCTGTTGTCTATTTTTATCTTTTTTTTCGTTACAATTCGATATTTGGATATTTTGAAGTTTATACAAAAGAGGCTGTCATACACCATTTAGAACCATACCAATGCATATTTTTATAATCCAACTGTGGAATCTGCAGAATGGGAAAGTTGTTCTTTTTCTACCTCAACAGTTTTACTGTCTGTCGGGTTTTCAGGTGTCCATATTTTTGCATATAATGTTTTATTTGGCCCAAATTTCGGTTTCTTTTCATCTCGCCATGATAACGAATGTCCAGCCAATGGAGGACCGCCATATATGGAGTTGTCGTCTGCAAACAATCCTGGCACGTGCAAAAAAGAAAAGAAACAAGGATAATTTTAATTGGTCATCTGCTGATATGACAAAGAAGCGCATCTTAAGCAAATATTGACTCTAGTGCTCTTTACAAACAGAAGGGAAATGTGTAAACATTTAAATTTTCTGTTTCTACATCATAAATAACACAATCATTTCAATATAATATCGATGTGTTGATAAAGTGTAGTAATAATTTCTTTGAATGATACGTGTGAACTATGCCGCCCAATATCAAATTCGATAGTGGAACAACAAAACATGACCGATTACTTTGAAATATTATATTCTCAAAAGATCCCCTCCGTGAATGAAAACGAAAATTTGTTTGAGCTGTATTATTATTAGTTTTGAAATGGTACAGACTATTTATTTCGTTTGATATATTTCTATTTTGAAGTTTCCCTATTTGATAAGTGACAAGGTATTAGTTAATGCCTAATTTTGAAGAAAGGACATGGTTTTTTTGAAATGTGGAATCACAACGTCTTTCACCATTTAACAGTTAAATACTCTTGAATTTATGTCATACAGACACAATATTCATTTTTTTCTAATTAAAGCGATGTCGTAACAGATCAAAAAATAAGTTCACACGAATAAAGGATGGATTTCATTGTCATAAAAAGTACTTGCTATGCAATTATATCTTAAAGTATACAATAAATTGAAGATGCAGTTGTTCTTTATATGTAGTTTAATAGAAAGTCTGCAAAAAAATCTAAACTAGCTACTAATATAATAGCTCTTGAAGATGTCAGACAAAAACTATCGAGCAATATTTTTATTCCGTCATAATTAATTTTAGTTTACTGTGGTCATTTGCAAATAATAATAATAATAATAATAATACGCATCTATTTAAATTGTATTTTTACATGGCCCTTTAATTTTAACAAGGAATAGTTTTTTACAAATTTTTAACACCGGTAACAACAACAAAAACGCCCTCACAATTAGTATTACTTTAATATAATGCCAAAATTTTTGAACAAAAGACGAAATGAATATCAAAATAGGAGATAATGAGTCAGTTACGAGTACTTTAAATTAAATAAAGAAAATATCGCTGTCCATTAGCTGTGACGAAAATTATAAAGATAAAAATTTCATATTAGTGATAATTTCTTGAAACAATGGTCAAGCAAAAATTACACAAAGCATTATTGTGAGGATGTATAGCTAAATAATTTTAAGTAAATTTGTAATTGTTTTAATTTTTAATTTTACATAATAAAAATTAATTCTTATTTCTTTATTGTGTACTGGTTCATCGTAATATCCATCCAAAACATGATGCTGGTTTTAGATCAATTGACGACAAATTATTCTTAAAACTGTAATAATAGTAAAACTATTTCAAAACTCACCTGTATGATAATGTATAATAACTTTTTTAGAGCTGTCATCTGATGTAGAGGAAACACTATCATTATTCGCTATGTCAGTCTTAATAAGTTCTGACAGAAAAGAAATGTATCCAATTGCCAACTTTAATGTATCTACTTTTGAAAGTCTCTTCTCATATGGTAAAGTTGGAATATGTTCCCGAAGTCCTTCAAAAGCATCGTTTATAGATTGCATCCGTCGCCTCTCTCGTAAATTGGCAGCTTCTCTTTGGTAACTCTGACCATGACCGTATTTTGTCTTTTTTCTTTTCTTACATTTTTGATAATCATTTTCTGTACCGGACGAATAATCGGACGATATTGGAGATAAACTTTCACTGAACGACGAATATGGAGAATACGGAAAATCATTACTAAAATTTTCAATATGTCTCCCAAAGTCTAAACGTTCCATCTTTAATAAGACTTTATTTCAGTATTGACTAATTAACTTTCTTTAAGACACGAGTGATTTTACTTTTTAAATTATAAAACTAGTGTTAAGAGATATTTTATCATTTTATGTCAATATAAGGCACGTGTATCTATCAGATATCAGCCAATCAAATCATTTGTTTTGTTTTGTCGCGTGCCAAAAGATACAAATAACATCTCGCCGAGATTTCATTTGTTATTGTCAGTAGTATTAATCTAAAACATCTCGAGTGCTACCTTTCAGTGGTATGTATTGAATATATCAAAAGGTTAACTATTTCCAACAGTGCAACCCGAGTTTTATGATACGAAAATAGATCTCACTCGTATCCGTTTACGTTTTACATCTAGAGGATACCTAGGCGTTGCCCCTTTTTAAGTCGCCTTGCCAAAAATTAATTTGCAAATTTAAGAGGATTCTTCGTTGATAAATGGTCTTTCCAAACAACTGATTTCAAGGGACCATTTTGCATATCATAAGGTGTCAATTTTGCATTAATTTTAGCAGAAGAGAAAATTAAAATAAAAAGCAATCTTATTGAACATCTAGATATTTGAGCTGTGCAATTACACCGGGGTGACAAAACTGTAATAAATTTCAACATCATGTTCTGTGCTTTGATTTCAAAGATTAGCATTTAGTATAAATTTCCTTCTTTTAACATAAAACCAAGTTTTTACAAAAGGATGAGGTATAATCAGGTCGTTACTGTCACAGATTATTTCAACGAGGACTCATTTCAATATTCAAAATTCGAAAATTTGAATTTATAATAGGCCTGCTGTATAGATAATTTTTTTTACATTTTAGGGCTCATTAACTCGGAAAATTACAGTTAACACTTAGCAATGATCAGAGGTTATGATAATAAAAAAACGAATTTTAATTTGGCATACAAAAGAACAGGGATTTTAAAAAAAAAATTGTTTCTTTATAATTTTGAGTTAACCATTTCTTATTTCTTAGCAACGGTGGAGAGAATATTTATTCCATATATATTTATAATATCAACCAACTTTGGCTTCTGCGAAATATAATTAGCATTTAAGATCATTTTATCATGCTAGTTTTATTGTTTGTTCTTAGATTTAAGTCCGTTACAATCAATTTTCATCTTTTTGATATTGATTTCAAACCTGAAGTGCTATTTACTTAAAATTAATAATTGTCTATTTCTCTTTCCGATTCGTTTCAACATTAGGAAATGAAATATGTAAACAAACGAGTATAAATTAGAATCGGTGTAGATCAATGTTTTGCTGGGAATTTTTCTTCTCCTTGACAAATGTTTCTCATATCTGTTGAACAGTAATCAATATTCTGGTGGTTTAAAGAAAGAAAATATTAACATTATTAAAATGAATACATTCTTCGAGTTTCCATTATTCTGGAAAACACTGATATATTTATGAAAACTGATATATAAATATAATTCTCTCTATTTTGAGGTTATAAAAATTTGTATTCCTGCGCTGGATGTTTTCCCAGTTTACTTTTCATCTGTTTTAACAAATAATTACATTTTAAGGTTGTTTTTTTTCTCACGTACGAAATAATGAAAAAATATTAGTTTTTAAAGGTAGACCTTAACTTTTGAAAATAGAAGAGTGTTTAAATCCAACATGCATTGATAAGATATAAATACTTGTTTATCAGTGTTGTATAAATATTGTAAATTTAGTTTTTGAAGGAGTTATCCCTCAACAACAGCATTTGAACCAATAAACAGGAAGACTGAAATATATGGAAACAAGTACTGTTAAACAAACAAACTGAAATAGGAAGCAAGATTCAGCGAAACGTTCAGGTCATCTATATCCTTGAATACCCTGTTTTCGTACACCTAAAATTTATTAGGCAATAGCCAATATTGCTTGGGGATTTTCTATTAAATAATATAACATTATTTTTCATCACATGCGGTACAAGGAATTTCTGTGTAATTTTTGAAAATTATCTTAATTTAGAAAAATCTTTGGTGTTTCCGTTTCTAGGATGATCCAAGTATGGCGATCCCCGTATTGTCCATATATAAGTTCGGTTTTAAATATTCTGTGTTATTTCGTCTTTCTCTTAATTGTTCTATGTAACGTTTGCCTTTTCTCTCGGATTGATTGTTCGGTTTTGTTTCACTTTCTCAAGCATGTATATTTACATCTTCCCTTGTCATCAATACATTTGCATGCGTTTGAATTTAAAATTCAAAAACCATTCCAAATTATTCTCCTTTGCGATTTGGCAATAGACAATATATAAGCTATAGGTTTTTATGGTTCGTTATGCTCGATATTTCAAATTTAAAAACAAACGAACCAGTGAGGGCTTTTGATTACACAAATAAGTGAAATGTACAAGTTCGATTTACAGATAAACGAAGAAATAATAAAGTTCCTGCTATTTACACATAATTATGTCATTTTTCTCTCTTTTCCCTTTTTGCTTAAAGCAAATATTTGATCTTTGTGTAATTGTTGTATAATTTGTTTTATTGCTATATATACAGAAGATGAACGCAAAAAACCATGTGTAAGATTGTACATACATATGTATTTGTTTACTCGCAGTTGCTGTCTGCTAGTTAAAAACCCAAAAACAACCGATCAGGAAACCAAGTTTTCCTTCACTACGGTGTCAAGTTAAACACGTCCAAATGAATTTAGTTTTTTAATATCATTAGAAGTCAAAGAAAACATGGATTGTGCAAATGCCAATATGAAATATACATAGACAGGAAGTAGAAAATGTTATAACAAGTATAACAAAATCCCCAAATCCCAAAAAGTCTCTTTCTCTTTTGTTTGCAAAAGGCTCCGTGCGAATTCATCTTGAAACAATTAATGCGAAAAAGTCGAGAAGGGTCGAACATTAATTAGATTGTCATATAGCCAGTTAAAACACACGTCCGCCAATTGTTACAAAAATGTTGTCAGTCAAGAAATGAAATATTTAGCAAGTGTCGTCTTCAGAGTAAATTTATTAGAATTAAAGTAGATAATAACAGAATAAGGTTTGTCCCTTCCTATAACCAATTATGTCTACTTAATGTCATCTCTTTTAATAAAACAAATACGAAATAAAAACTTTCAATTTTTCTTTGAGTTTTGAATGGGGAATAATGGGGTTAAGACTGAAGAAATCTAATTTTGATGCAAGGAGAAGCGACCTTGATTTGTTGCATTCTAAAATATCTTTGGATTTTGTTTTAAATTTTTTTAATCCACATTTGATGAATGCCACTTCCAGATTAGCTTGTTTCACAGTAATTTTAAAGCCCGCTTTGAACTGCTGATGAAATAACTGTCAGTAACTACTAAAGAGGTTTAGTAGAGCATTATATAGAATATATGCCTTGCATCTCTCTCTTTCACCAAACAGTTTGTTAACAAAATAGAAAAACGACTATTGTAAATTTCACTGCTTACAAAGCCCTTTTATTTAACTTCATTAGGTCCGCTCGGTATCAAATATTGGAAAACATAGAGTTACTTGCAGATGGAGAGCGTCCATCCCGTTTTACAGTAAGTTTGTGGTAAGACTGATCGGATCAATTAACTTGATATAAACTAAAAAATATAAGAATGAAAAATGTTGATATGATGTAAACTGTATCTTTACAACGTACATTTCAGTACGCCTAATAAATAAGGGGATACAAGGACACTTTCAAGAAATCATATTTAATAAGTTGTTTCAGGTAGTCTATGTTACGTGTTTAAGAAAGAAAAATAATATGGGCTATATCGATCAGCAGTTGTGAAGTTAAGAGAACTGTTCGGCAACTCTCAGATTTATTTAAACGCCAATTTTGTGTATACATTTAAAGATCGTTTCAACTGGTGAGTTGTTATTTGAATTAACGAACTCGTAGCCGTCACTCTTTCGGAAAGTGTATCAAAATCCTATCTTGGGCGATTCGCCCATTGTCCGGTATATTTTCAGTAAAATAGACAAGTCTCTTAAAGTTGTACTTCCAGCATATGGCTTGAGGCTTACCGAACTATGGCCCTTTGGCTAACACATTTCGCAAAGAAAATATATTCCACACTCTAAATGGTATATTGCACAATCGTAGTTAAGGGTTAAAGAATTGTTGTCGTCAATAGAAAGATTTGTCAGCACGTGTTTATAGTTGCAAATCTTGGTTGAAATAAGTGGGTTATAAATGTATGAAATGATTAGGACAATGATCTTTAAAATATGGCAGGTTTTAAAGGAGTAAGTACGTTAAGCCCCATATTTGGCCCAAATTTTAGATTTTGTGACACAATAATAAGTTGTTGTGAAA
>JARWCS010353736.1:0-18877 GCA_034783895.1 Geukensia demissa
TTAATTTTTTTGATTTTTGGGTCAAAAATGCAGTTTTTGAAATCTCAAAAAATGAGAAAATAAATTTTCATTTTTTTTCACCGAATCTGCAGCATTTCTTTAGCTTATCATTCTGTGATTTCATGTCGATATCTTCATTATTAAGAAAGATACAGTTATATCAATTTGAAAGCCCATTGAAAAGGCATAGGAAGTGGACGTTTCTTTTGTTGAGTAGTATATAATGTTTTTATTTAGTATGTAAGGGTTACCATCCATAAATAACGAAGTCATTTAATTATGTATTATTCTAGTGCCTTTTTGTATTCCTGAAGGTGTAGCAAATGTCACCACTCTGTATTTTCAACATGGAGGGACTGCATTATTGACATGTTCAGGTGATTGCTGTAACACTACAGTGGTATGGGAACGTGTTAAAAAAAACATCATCTACACCACTAACGAAAACATAAATTCAAAACTAATAAATAAAATTTCCGTCACAGGAAATCATTCAAACTACGAATACAATTTGGAAATTTATAAATTAGAAGAATAGAATTAGAAGAATATAGATGTACAACTATAAAAAACAACAAACTTACGTCTTTGTATGTGGTTATCAAGTTATATGGTAAGTAAAATGAATCTGTCACAAATTGTAAAGGTCATTGCAAGTAATACCAAAGTCAAATGGAAGTTGTTTATATCGAGCCATGATTTTATGACGGCTGTAAACCGCGGTAAATATTCTTATGCTGTTAAATGCAGAAGTATTGTCGATATTCGGACATCTCAACTTGAAAATATATTAGAATTTTACATTTAAAGAATTATCGGCGATGTCAAATTTACAGGGGTTGCCGATATTGTGAAGTAAATTCACCATATGTGTCAATGAAAAACTGCAAGGACCTTTGATATTAGTCTATTTACAAGAACTACCGTTTTTTATTTTGTTTTGTTTGTTTTACATGAGTACTATGGACACGAAATTCCAACAACGACAACGGTTTCTCACTGCAAACAGGAAAACATTTCACCACAAAATAATGATTTTAGAACTAAATAGTTTTGCAGGCTGAAAAGGTAGTAAAGTCAAACATATGCTCTTCCAGTAAATGATGAGGCGGTGGGCTATCCCTTTAATTCAAATATCACTCGCTCAGTGAGGTGTGTCAAAATCGTTGGGTTCGTGACGGATAAAACGTGTTGCTCTACCAAGACGGATACGAACATCATGAGAAAATATCACTCAATGAGCGCTGCTTCCAAATAACTAACATTGCTTCATGGAATTGCTTCCTTGCGTTTAATAGGTTTAATGTATTTGTGGCATAAATTAAATATATTTTCTTTTAAATTGTCCTACTGAGTTTTCTCTAGCGGTGTGTGGAGGTCGTAAAAGCTTCCCCGTACAAACGTTGTATTCTTTTATCTATTTTGGATACTGAAATGTTTTTTGAAAAGATAAAATTTTCATCTTTCCAACACCGTAATTTATAAAAAATCCCAGAATTTTTCTTTATATTTGACTTATCGTCGTTTATTACGTCATGAATTATATATTACATATGGTTCATGTATGTGACTACAATTGCATAATTGTTTGACCGATCTTCCCATTTTTTGGCCCCAAGCTTGTCCGATGATCTAAAATCCAGGAAACGCCAGCACGTGGTTAAATTTGGCGTTAAATATTTGTTATAAACGTATGTAAGATGTGGATCCTATCTCCTTTATGTATTCCATATTCGTTCATTTAAATCCATTGTAGAATACTCTTGTGAGAAATCAGAAGTGCAAAGTCCAAAGAGACAGGAAAAACTCGAAAAAAAAAAACAAAAAATAAAACGATAACCATAAGTACAAAGGCTTGAAATACACAAACGCCCTTAAAAAATTTGATTAGGTGCTCATGAAGTGTAAAAATCACTTGCGCGCAACTCCCGTCGTGATTTTTTAAATGTCTAAATCGGTGTCAAATCAGGATGTCCAAATCATGAGTGTCAATTTGTGTCAAATCCAGAAGAAATCCACGAATTCCAACAGGAGTGTGATTAGTTGTCATGAAGGTAAGCACCACCTTTCTTGCGCGCAACACCCGTCGTGGAATCCTTCAATTATAAAAAGGGTTAACGTCAATCCGAGAAGATGTCAACTTATTTTTGTATTACCGGTAACAGGTGCATTGAAACCACTGGGTCGGTACCTCTGCCGGTGGAACATTGGTCCCCGAGGGTATTCACCAGCCCAGTTGTCAGACTAGTCTGACATGAAATTTACCAAATAATGTTTTACAGAAATTTGCCGCAATTGCTTAAATTCTAAAACACTGAAAATACGGAAGTAATGCACCTAGTAGTGGTCCCTGCCGTCGGATTTGGCTTTTTATTTCGATTTGTTTGGATTTGAGTGCTTCTTTTGCTATATTTGAATCTTTTGATTCCCTATATTTCGGTTCTAATGCTACTGATGAAAGGTTACTCCTTGAAATGTACATATAGCATACTTAAATTTTCCATATTATTTAACATTGGTGATTTTGTATTACATATATTCCTACACAAAAAGGTAAAAATATTGAAGATTTATCAAATGAAGAAGGATTGTGTACTTTTAATGATAGATCAAATACCAATCTTCATCTAGGTAACAGGTCTTTAGGTTTAGCTTTTGATTTGACTTTATGCGATATCCTTCTTTTTTTTTCTCAAATTCTCGTGGAAAGTTCCGATAATTTAATTTGAAGTGATAAGTCAACTTCCCCATTAATCATTAAAATATTGGTTCGTCCTCTTAAAAACACACTCATTATAACATGCCTTTGTTCTAAGAAATTTCTGAAGAGAAGATTAAAGCAGTATTATATCTAAGATTCAGACAACAATTGAATTTTGATAAAACATACACAGTAAATTAATTGATATATTTTGTTCAGGTGTTGGTTTTGAAAAAGAATTGAGATTTTTATTCATATCTGGGACAATGATAATCATGGTTTTAACGGGTCGATATTTCTCTATCTCACACGCAAAATTTATTTCCCTGATAATTACTATAATATCAATGAAATTTAAATTAAATCACTTTGGGAAATGAGCATAGGATGAAATAATAAAAAAAATCGAACAAACGTTCATTGTCCCATTTAAGTTGTGTAACCACACCGCTTTTTTCTAGAAACTGCACGTGCTCATTTTCTGAAGTTGCATATGGTAACAATGTCATTCAATGAGTGTTATGAGTTTTTACGGTATAAAATGTTAAAAAAGGAATAAAAAACCACCGAAAGTAATAACATTGTAAATTTAACTGGGTTGATGCCTCTGATAGAACATAGGTCCCATAAGGTATTTACAGGCCCGGTTGTCAGACTGAAATTTATCAAATGATGTTTAACGGACATTTGCTGTATTTGCTTTAATTCTAAAGCTAAAAAATACTATTATGGGTTTGCCTTTCAGTGCCTTCTTGGACATCTGAAGATGTAGTAAATAACACCACTCAATACTTTCAACCAGGAGAGACTGCAATATTGGCATGTTCGGGTGACTGCTGTAACGTTCCAGTTGTATGGGAACGTGTTCCAGAAAACATCACCTACGCCAATAACGAAAACATAAATCCAAAATTAAAAAATAAAATTTCTGTCACAGGAAATCATTCTAACTATGAGTACAATTTGAAAATTTTTAACTTGGCTGAATCGGATGAAGGAAAATATAGATGTACAACTACAAAAACAACACACTTTTGTCTTTGTCTGTGGTTATCAAGTTATATGGTAAGTTAAAATGAATCTGTCACACATTGAATATAAAGGTCATTGAGTTATATTAGCGTCAAATTTTGTGTGTTGATCAAGACTATTTAATGCGCTATTAACGGCAGAGTAAACATTCTGACACTCATATTAACGACAGTAAAGATAATAATAATAATGATAAAAAAAAAAAAAAAAAAAAAAAAAAAAAAAAAAAAAAAAAAAAAAAAAAAAAACAACAAAAAACAAAAACGGAGACTGTTGTCAATGTTTTTGTTTCCTGCAATCAATCTGTTATTATATTTTAACGAATGTATACATTTGGATCTTAGATCTGTCTTTTATTTTATACAATGTATGTATTATGACGTAAATTCTACACTATAGTACTTAATAATGAAGCTTGAAAGTCCACTTTCGAGTTGTAAGACTTGTCTGATATGAAATTATCAAAAGTTTTACATGTTTTACAGAAATTTGCTGCATTTGCATAATTTCTAAAATACTGAAAAAACGGAGAGGCTTCGAAAGGTTTCGTAGTTAGTAGCTATCCCTGCCGTCAGATTTGGCTTTCCATTTCGATCTGTTTTGACTTGAGTGCTTCTGTTGTTATGTTTGAATCTTTGACTTCCTATGGTTCGGTTCTTATGCTCCTGGTGAGAGGTTACTCCTTGAAATGTACATAATGCATACAAAAATTATATAACATCGGTAATTTTTTTTTTTAAATATTTATTATTTCTTGTGTGATTTTGTGGACAAAGATTCATTAAATTGCGCACTCTTCTTTTATTGTTATGTTTTTCTCTAGCGATTCATTTAAAAAGAATTGCTCTTAATATTTGATTTAAGCATTAGTGCAGTTTTAATTAACAATATGCAGCGTTGTTAATGTGTGTTTCCATAAGCGAGTGCCAATAGCCACTTACGGTAAACAAACGGCAAATTCAGGTGCTAAAATACATATATGTTTAATGAGATTTTGTTAGAGAATTGACGTTTCATTAAATCCAATGTTCTTTTAAAAAATGTCAATATCAACGTTTATTCTCAAAATTTAAGATACTAAATAAGAAATGATATCCTACAATTTGAAACATATTTCGACATCTACTTAAACTGGGAGTAGTTTTGGTCAAATCCACGTTTATATAATGTTTGTTCACAGTTCATTACATCATTAAAAATATTAAGCGATTGACCGTTAATTAGAAATTCTTAATAAACCATGGAGAAATAAATGTAAATTTTCAAGGTAATTTGTAATAAAAATGTGCTCAATTCTGTTATTTCTGTGCCAAATGGACTAATTAAGGGTACAAATAGGGTATATGTTATTGGATGGTTTAAAAGATTTACCCATTTTCTGAACTTTAAACCTTGATATTTTTTAAAACACATGCATCACTTTATTTTACTTATTCGTGTTAATGATTAATATATTCCCCAAAATTGTTGTAATAACCAAAATATATTAAATTTTGTTTGCATAATTATGAAAACAAATGAGAAACAGACTCATTTAAATTTTTTCGGTCGCCATCATTATTTGGTTGATCGATACGAAATATCCATCGCACGGATTACATTGGATATCTTCCGAAATATCCGTTCCTATACCGGTTATGACTACATCGATTGTGACTTTACCCCGGCTTTGAATACTGAGTTACATGACGGGTGAACTAGTGGAACAGGTGTTGCTTACCCTTCCGGAGCACCTGAACTCACCCTGGTTTTGTAGGGTGCGTGTTACTCCAGCTTTAGTTTTCAGTGTAGTGTTGTGTGTTCTATTTTTGGCTTTCGTTTTTATTTTGTTGCATGTCTTCCGACCTAACGATTTCTGTCTGCCCTTTGTTATCTTCGAATTCCTATTAATATTGAAAATGTGTACAGAACGCTTATAATAAACACTAAAAATATGTATTTTGTTATGGTATGCGTTTAGAACACGAAATCGAACGCTTTAAAATGAATATGTCCGAAGAAAAATCATTTTTAACATATTATTGAGTTATGAACTATATGAGACGAAATTCTATGAATTTGATGCTTTTTTTCTTTACTTAAAATAAGTTCATACTTACTATAAATGAATACTTTAGGTGTTTTCATAGATTGTGGACAGAACGCAAACCTACTTGATCAAGATTTTTAAAACATTTTGAGTAATACTCTAGGAAGCTGTGACACTTGACAATGATTAGAAGCCGTTACGGTAGAGTAAATGAATTTACTACCAGAGCTTGGGTGAGAGTACTAGTTGTAAATACGCGCATTTGCGCTTGACATAATTTTTATGAAGAAACATGTATTAAATCCAATGGACAAATACTATACAAAAAACCTGAGATTATCGAATCATTTTCAAATGATTATTTATTAACACTAACAGATATTGTATACGTTTACATATCACCAACGATCACCATCTGACTGGGAGACAGCTGAATCGATAGCACTGGCGGCTGAGCAAGTCATAGGAGCGAAAACAATGCTAGTGAACATAGTGTGTTGTTTCACTCACCCACTGTACAGAAAATCCTTAGTGATGCCGGGACAGATCTGCTCAATAAATCTCTGGAATGACAGCTCATTTGTTTTTATCGTAATTTGGTCATTTTGATTTTTTGACAAAAATGCCGTCCATTTTCCAAGTCATATTGTCATATGTTTTACATGACCTGTTGTTCCTAGCTTTCGTTGGCATATATGCTATGGCGTTACGTGTTTTTAAGAGGTCCTCGTTGATAGTTACCAGTTCATACGTTTCGTTATTTTAAGCCGTTTTGTGCATTCCAGGATCCTACGTTTTACTACGTTGTCTCTCATCCTCACAATAATCTGTCTTTGAGGCGTTCTTTGACCTTGTTCTTTATTTACTTTATATTTGGATTAACTTTCCTGTGCGTACGAATAATGTTCATATGTTCATAATTTCGTAACAGCTTCCCTCGTCAATATCTCCAAATCTCATCAGATCCCTCCTATCAAATTGTTTGAGTGATTCTAATTCATCTTGTAAGATAGCATTTTCAGCCTTAAGCCCTTCGATTTTAGTGTCAAATGATTGAAGGGCATTTGTAACAGCGTTCTCAATCTCAGCTGTCATCAATGTATGAATTGTTATGAGGACTTCTTCTCTCAATACACTTTTAAGCTGTATTTTGCTTATATCAGCGCGTTGTAAGGCAAAATATGTGGTCGATTTCATCAACAATGTTTAAAATAGTAGATATTTTGATACTAAATGATAAGCAAACATTTGGAGAAGCACAGAGATATGCCAAGATTCAGTCAGACTCGATTTGTAACGAAGAGAAATGGGACTCCAACAACAAGAAAATAGAGGTAATTTACAAGTCAAGTGTAGAACAACATGCGAGAGATCAAAAATGCATAGTCCAAAGAGACAAGAAAGTTTGAAACAAACTAAAAGATAAAACGTAAACATAAAGAACAAAAGCTTGGAATCCACGAACTCCTTCACAACACTGGAGTGGAATCAAGTCCTCATGAAGGGTACGCATTTCCTGTCTTGCGTGCAACACCCGTTTTGGAATCAAAAATCTCAAATCCGGGTAAACGTCAATCCGAGAAGAGGTCACCAAATAAGGTGTTCTCCACTAGACCTTAAAAAGGGTAGAAAACCAGTTTTTGTGAAAAGCTCCAAATCGCCTCTAATAAAAACAATCATACATACAATAATACTAATTCTTTGAGTCGACGTTATTTGTTTTGACGTTTAGACTCCTGTCCGGATTTCCCGGTATGCTTCCAAATGTACGCTTGAGTTTGTCTCCAAATACGGGTATTAGTATACAACCAGGTTATCAGGAATAGGCTCCGTCTTCCGTTTTGTATGCTATTTGTACGAAAGAGTGTTCTTTTTGGACTTCTATTCTACGATTTCCTGTGAGAGTTTATCAACAGAAATATTTGATATCTAAAGTGTAAAATACACATGCCAGATCCTAAACTGCTTTGTTTTAGACATAGGAAAATCTCGAATCAAGATATAGGACAAAACAGAAGCAAAAAGACACGCTTTTATTTTGCTCATCGCGAACTTCCCTTTTCTTGACAGAGTGTTAGTAATGCGAAGTCCACTGAAATTTCAGATGCCCATGTTACTATTCTTGTGATAAATTAACTACCACGAAGGAAAAAAAAAAAAAACAAATTCGAAACAAACTTAAAGCTAAAACGACAACAAAAAGAACAAAGACTTTAATTCTACCAAATAATTCACGATACAAGAGTGGAATCATGTGCTCTGGAAGGGTTGCTTCCCCTGTCTGGCGTGCAGCTCCTACTATGGAATCGTTTTACTATAATCAGAGAAGATGTCAACTCATTGCTAAAAACCGGTGACAGGTCAACAACCAGTAGACATACACTGACACCATCAGGATCAACCAATTATTCTTATCCAGAAATCATTACTCCTTGAAATGTACATACAGCATGCCTAAATTTCACTTATTTATTTAACATTGGTAAGTTTGTATCTTAATTTAATCAATTACTTGACTATACAGGAGAGGAATCATGTGCTACGGAAGCGTTGCATCACCTGTCCCGCGTGCAGCTCCTACTGTGGAATCGTTATACTAAAATCCGCGTTATCGTCAATCAGAGAAGAGGTCAACTCATTGCTGAATTACCGTTGACAGTTCCACAACAAGTAGTCATACACTGACACCATCAGGATCAACCAATTTCTCTTATTAAGAAATCATTACAACTTTACTCATTTACATGTCTAAGATGTCGTGCATGCGTTCAAACATATATGAAAATAAAACTAAAACAACAATGAAATATATGATCCTGAATACTGAAATAATGGCAAATACTGAGCAGTTGATATTTTTCTTATTAACATATCATAAATATTAATGAGAGAAATCGTCAACAATTTCTGGCTTTGTAGAGAACGACATCTATCTTAATTGGACATATTATTGATGTACAAATTTATTCGACGATCCTTATAACAAACATGACAGTATCTAATCAGTGATCTATTCAGATAATATTGATACTTATAGCAGTTAGGAAAGTATCGAATCAACTGCGATACTTATAAGACGTAGACAGGGGCAGCAGGAATATTGCCGCATAAATATGGGAGTTGACGATGAGGAAAGCTTAAGTCATCACGCTTGTCGTAAATCTTAGAAACAAGTTTCCTCTTGGTCAGTTTATAGGCAAATTATAGATATAAAGCAGCTGAATATGCATGAGTAATTGCCGCTGGACGTTAAGTAACATGCAGGCAATCAATCGATCAACCATCCTTATGAAGAAAGGGTATATCAGTTCTTCTGAGATTGGAGTTAACGAATTTTTTTATTTATTTGACACTTCGCAGAATTTAACGTTTCCGAACTACTTGCATTATAAACTAAGCATGGTAATGAGCTATTTCAGAATAGCATAGTATAATATTTTCCAGAAGTGATTCATCCCCCTTAAGAGAGACACTAGAGTTTTAGAATTTCTTAATACACACCTGTCTGAATATTTTGATACTGCAGATTAAAGTATTAGGGTAACTGTCAGATATAGTTCATCAATTTTTTTTTTACTTTTTTGATAATTTCATGACTTTAAAAGACAAGAGGCCTTTGAATAACAGGTAGGGTAAGACTCATCTGAGTACAAAAACAAGTCGGCTAGTAAGGGTGCACAGTTTGTGCCAATCAGAATGAAAACGGTCCGTAGAAAATTTAACACACCAAATTTTACAGAAATGTTGTTTAATCAGAAAAAGGAATATGAAAAGCTGCAACAGTTATGACAGTATAAAAATACAACATTACCAATGTTGAATAAATATTGAAAATTTAGACATGCTACATGTACAAATCAAAGAGTAACTTCTCATCAGTAACATTACAGCCAAAACGTAAGATGTTCAAGAATCAAACATAGCCCAAGATACCCTCAAATCCAGACAAACCGAAATTGGAAACCAAATTAAACAGTGCACTATATTTTTGTTTTAATTCTACTGATGAGAGTTTATCGTTTGAAATATACAAATAATATATTAAAATTCATCAAATTATTCAACATTAGTTAACTATTTATAACCGTCCTTAAAAATAAAAAAGTAAACTTACAAAATATCCCACGGGCTCCAAAAAGACATACACATCACAAATGGGTTTCAAAATTTTGAATTTTAAAATATTTTTCTTTATGTTTTAGTGGACAAACACAATTTGTTGAATAAAGATGTTAAAGGTGTACTTTTCTAGCCCCAGGCCTATTGGTGTATACTGGAGCTGATTGTATGTTTTGTACCATTTTTCTGCCCATGAACGACTTTCAAAGGTTGTTGTAATTGAGTGTGATATATCCGTTCTTAAAGGAGGATTTAAGATTCCTAAATGCCTTTTTCATGAGGATAGGAAAATATTTAGGCTAACTTATGTGGTTGTATGAGATGCCCTTAGTGCACTGCTTCGGGTGATAGCTTTTAGGGGACAAGTATTGTTGAGTGTCAGTAAGCTTTTTGTAAATATCATTGAAGAGGACGTCTAAGGAGAGTGCCTGAAACATTTGTACAACATAAAATATTAATTTGACACTAATAATCATTCATTTCAGTTTCCTTTTTTTATTCTTTGTAAGGACACTAGCTGTGCATGGTCCGTGGTTTTGACAAGGCGAGAACTTATATAAAGAGAACGCGAAAAACAGAGGGCCAGAGAGAAGGGGGAAGCCGACAGACATGGTAATCTCGGAAACACCAACCAGACGGAACATGACATATATACATATAAAACTATGAACAATGCGCACATGTGTTATGATTTTTTAGGAGACAGCCAAATGACAGTCGAATTAAACTTCTACATGTTTCATTGCGTCCTTAAGTAATGAACCGGAGTCCATGCCGTTACGATAGCTATAAAAGCACCCTAAATACAAAATGTGAATATAATCATAAAACACAAGAAACGATATATGACTTAGAGGCTGCTATTTGATTATTTGGTGTTGGATCCATTTCAGCAAAATACCTGTTACTTCAAATAAGTAAAGAAGTACGGAAAAGACTGTAACCATTAATACAGCTCTTACGACTTCAGTAAAAATTTCCACAATTAGAGATGGTTATTGACCGTGGTTTATACAGCTTGTTTGACATGTAAAACACTTTTGCTAATGTGATGATTATAAACATTAGTAATTAGTGTGTGTTAAAACCTCTGATCTGAAACGTATATAACGTCAATGCAGTGCCTAATATATTATTATGGTTAATTTAAACCCAAGTCAACATTCAACATCATTGAATCATGGGGATTCTATACAGTTTAGATCCTACATTTAAAATAACTTCAAAAATTTAAATTTGGAAAGAAAAATGTGGTAATGTGGTCGATTAAGGGTAAACATATTTTATTTTAAATCTGATAATTAAAACAATACACAAATAAAGCATTCGGAAACAATCTAATAGTTTTGTTTTCATCCGTTTCCGAAGCTTCGTCTATCATTACATCTGAACTGTGTTAATGATTTTTTTTATCTTAAGGCTTATATTATCTAATTAACTATCAATAAATCCCGATTTACTATAACAGAATCAACACAAGTGGCATTCGATGCCATTTTAAATAATGTTTCCAAGTCATCCCACATGTAGTAGTATTTAAAAGTACATTATGAAATTTTCTCGTCATTTACTTTAAGTTGGACCTTAACGAATTCTAGATTATTAATCTTAAAATCACTTCTTTCATTTTCCTGTTTATTGCCATTGTCATAAACTATGACCCATCTCCAATATATCAGGAAAACGATCTCTCCGAAAGGGTAACTGGAAAGTGAGTAATTTAAATTCATGCATGCAAAATTTACTTCAAGACAGTTTAAATTGCATTTGCCACTTTTTTTCAAGTGAAAGAGGCCGATTCTCGTTCTGTATTCTTGTATTTTAATTCCCATTATACTCTATGTAAACCTGTTTGATCACACAGATAATGAAAATAAGCTAATCCAAAAATAACTAAAATTGCTATACAAATTTATTTGTCAATATTAAGTATAACATATTTGACAATATCTACATGCGGTCTAATTAAAATAAACAATCTGCCTTCATTAATAATTATAGTCAAATTGTACAGAACGCCAATGACAAAAAACTAAAAATATAAACTTGGTTACGGAATACGTAAAAACACGTAATCGAATTAGTTTCAAATGAATATGTCCGACGATAAATAAGTTTTTAACATACTTTTTGAATTAATTATATGAACATGTTTTTTTTTTCTTTACTAAGAATAAATTCAAGCATACTATTAATGGTATTTTGTCAATAGTTTAATTCACGTTGACTGAACGCAAACATACCTAATTAAGATTTGTTTAGAAAATGTGGGTAACATCCTGAGAGGCTATGACACGTGACACGTGACAATAATTAGCAGCTGTCATTTGTGCATTTCAGGAGCCTACGATTTATTACAGTGTTTTTCACCTTTACATCGTCTGTCTTGATGGAAGCACTCTTTGATCATTATTTATTTTTGGGTTACCTACCCTGAGCGAACAAATAATGTCCCTTGGTTCATCATTTTTGTCGATTTCTGCTACAATCTTTGTAGCAATATCAGTAGTGTTTCCAACACCTTGCTCCACAATACCTCGAAATCTCATAAGATCCTGTTTACCATACTGAGTGGGGGAGTCTAATTCATCTAGTAAAACCGCCCTTCAATTTCAGTGGCAAATGATTGAATGACTTTTTTTAACAGAGTTTTCATTTACAGCTTTGAACAATGTATGTATTTTGTTGTGGATTTCTTCCCTCAATAAACTTTTTAACTGTATTAAAATGGTGCTAAAATCAGCGGGTTGTTAGGAGACAGATGTGGTCGATTTATTCAATGATGTGTTTTAAATAGTAAATATTAAAATATTAAATACCAAATTATGGGAAGCACAGAGAGATGCCAAAGTTCAGCAAAGCTCGATTTGTTAAGAGAAATAACTCTAAGAATAGGAGAACATCTAGATGTAGAAGATGGGGAACATGTGTTTGGTCTCATATGGAGATGAAATAATATGTCTGACTGCAGTCCAACCACAAGAAAATAGAGGGAATTTATAAGTCCAACGTAGAATACCCATGCGAGAGATCAAAAGTGCATAGTCCAAAGAGACAAGAAAATTTAAAACAACTAAAAGATGAAATGTAAACAAAAACAAAAGCCTAGCATCCACTATCTCCTTCACAAAACAGGAGTGGAATCAGGTGTTCATGAAGGGTAAGCATTTTTGTCTTGCACGGAACACTCGTCGTGAAATCATAAATATCAAATCCGGGAAAACGTCAATCCGAGAAGAAGTAAACAAATAAGGAGTTCTTCACTAGACCTCAAAAAGGGTAGAAAACCAGTTTTTGTGAAAAGTCGCCTCTAATAAAAACAAGCCTACGTACAATAATACTATTTCTTTGAGTCGACTTAATTTGTTGTGACGTTTTGACTCATGTCCGGTTTTCCCAGGATGCTTCTAAAAAGTAAGGGTGAGATTGTCTCTAAATGCAAGTATTAGTTTACAGCAAGGATATCAGGAATAAGCTGCGCTACACGTTTTGGATGCCATTTGTAAGAAAGCATGTTTTTTTTGGATTTCTATTTTACGATTTCCTGTGAGAGTTTATCAACAAAAACATATAATATGTAAAGTGTAAAATACACAAGCTAGAAACAAGTGTGATTTGTTTCAGACATAGGAAAATCTCGAATCAAATATAGACAAAACCGAGAAAACGGACAGGTCTTTCTTTTGCTCATCGCGAACTTCCCTTTTCTTGTCAGAAAGTTAGTAATGCGAAGTTCCTTGGAAGTTTAGATGCTCATGTTGCTGTTCTTGTGTTTAATTAACTACAAAGAGAAACAAAAACAAATTCGAAACAAACTTAAAGCTAAAACGACAACAAAAAGAACAAAGACTTGTTTGGTTGAGTGATTCTTTTGCTATATTTTAATCTTTGACTTCCTATCTTTCGGTTCTAATGTTACTGATGAGAGGTTACTCCTTGAAATGTACATATAGCATACCTAGATTTTCCTCATTTATTTAACATTGGTAATTTTGTATTTTGATTCAACCAAATAATTGACTATACAGGAGACGAATCATGTGCTACAGAAGGGATGCGTCCCCTGTCCCGCTTGCAGCTCCTACTGTGTAACCGTTATACTAAAATCCGCGTCGACGTCAACCAGAGAAGAGGTCAACTCATAGCTGAATTACCGGTGACAGGTACAAACCCAGTAGTCATATACTGACACCATCAGGATCAACCAAATAATCTTATCCAGAAATCATTAGCTTGTCACTTTGATTTAAAGCACAAGGGCATGCTGAAGTCAAAATGCATTTCTCGAAAACGACAATGAACCGTAAAAGTAAAGAAAAGTAAAGAATTGATTGTTCGCCACGGTCATGCATAATTTGAGAAATAAGACTTTATTTCTAAAATAATTATGTGTAAAAAAATCTATTGAAAGCTACAGCAATTTTATAACAGACAAAGACAGACTCTTTTAAATAGACATAGATTTAAAACGATTTTAATAGCGTATGCCCTTGTGCTTTTAAAGTTTAGGTTAAAGCCTTTAACACTGATTGTAATGTCACGTTTCCTTCAGGCGACCTATTCGATTTTTATCAACAAAATTCGCTTACGGAAGGTCTGAATTTCACTAATGTGTAAACTATGAATTGTTAAACAAAAAATAAAAGGAACAGAATATGACGACTTTAAAAGTCTGAAAAATGCAATGTATTTTAGGCAGAGTTTATATGGAATGTCTTAAACAAGTTGCGTTTATAAAATAAGCATGGTATTGGGTAATTTCAGAAAAGAGTGGTATAATATTTTCCCAAACAAGTCATCCCCCTTAAGGAATGCACTGGAGTTTCAGAATTTCTTAATTCATACCTGTCAAACTATTTTGATACTGCACATTAAACTACAAGGGTAACTGTCAGATATAGTTCATCCTTTTGTTTTTACTTTTTTAATAATTGCTGACTTTAAAAACAAGACACCTTTGAAACAGATAGGATAAGCCTTATCTGTTCAGCACCTATCTTGAAGTGCTATATAAATAAGCAGTGGGGCCAGGTGCCCGAAAGGTTACGCATCCGCTCTCCTGATCGCAACACCCGTCATGGAATCGCATATCTCAAATCAGGGTTAACGTCAATACGTTAATGTTGTATTACCGGTGACATTCTGCACACCAAATTCTATAATTTGTTGTAAATCTTTGAAACAGCTTTACCCTCTCGGTCAATTTCGAGGCATAAATCTAAATTTGAAGCAGAGTATCTGGTCTCGCTAATTTCAAGATTACTGGTATATAGTTGGTCGAGATACTCACTGCACGTAGGATTATTAAATAATAAAACATTATTGATTGACAGAAAATTAAAATTAAACGTTATTATTTCGCAGGAGTCCCTGAATAAATTCTGCTTCATACGAGTACAAAAACAAGTCTGCTAGTACGGGTGTACAATTTGCGCCAATTAGCACGCAAAATGGCCGTAGAAAATCTACCACACCAAATTCTGCAATTGGTTGTCAATTTGGAAATGCAGCATTAGGGAAAATATCTTTCGCTTTATTAATTAGAACAAATGGTGTAACATATTTTAATTATGAACCAAATATTCATCCAAAACAAAATAATTAGGATGCCACATCTTACAACAGTGAAAACAACTAAGTGTACTACTTTTCGATGCCTTTCCTTATTTTCAGTGTTTTAGAATAAAAAAAAGATCCGGTATTATTTGTTATACACTAACTTATTGTAGCTGACATATCAAAAATTTGAAGTTTTGTAAAATATCTGTAAGGAAAAGGGACATCTTTTCGATATATTTTTCTTTTTTAGAAACATTAACATTGCTATAACTAGACATTTATTGAAAAGCTTTGAAAGAAATCGAGATGAATTGCAATAAGAAGTGGTCCCTTTCGTCAGAGTTGGCTACACCCTTTTCAGTTTGTTTGGATTAGAGTAGTTCTTTTACTGTCATCTCGGACTTCCTATGTTCTTTTTTATAATTCTACTGATGAGAGGTTATTGTTTGAAATATACAAATAAAATATTAAAATCATCAAATTATTCAACACTAATTAACTTTTAATAACCGTCCTTAAAAATAAAGAAAATGGAAAAAGTAAACTAACAAATATATCCCACAGGGCTAGCAAAAGACCAACACATAACAAATGAGAAAATATCTTGAATAAATTATGTGGTTGTATGTGTTGCCCTTAGCGCAGTGCTTCGGGTGACAGCTGTTCGGGGACAAGTATTGCTGAGTGTCGGTAAGCTTTTTGTAAATATTATTAAAGAGGTCGCCTAAGGAGAGTGCCGGAAACATTTGTTCAACATAAAATATTGACACTTATAAATATTCATTTCAGTTTCCTATTCCTATTCTTTGTAAAGACACTAGCTCTGCATGGTGCGTGGTTTCGACTAGGCGAGAACTTATACAAAGAGAACGCGAAAGAAAAACAAAGGGCAAGGCAGAAGTTGGAAGTCGACAGACACGGTAATCTCGGGAACACCAATCAGAAGGAACATGACATTTTTACATATAAAACTAGAACCAATGCGGACATGTGGTATGATTGCTCAGAAGACAGTCATCCAACCAAACGACTGACGAATTAATCTTCTAAAGGTTCCATCACGCCCTTAAGTCAAGGATGTCCATGGAATAACGATAGCTATAAAAAGCACCCCAAATCTAGTCATAAAACACGATAATCGACATTTGATTTAGAGGCTGCCATTTAATAGGTATGCCACTTCAAATCACTAATGCAGTGCGAAATAGTCTATTACCTTTACTGCAGCTCTTACGACTTCGGTAAAAATTTCTACAATTTAACAGTGAAATGTTAAACACTTTTGCTAATGTGATGATTATAGACACTAGTGATAAGGGTGTGATAAAACCTTTGATCTGTAACGTATCTGATAGAACGACAATGCAGTGTGACTGATATATAATTATGGTTTATCTAAACCCAAATCATCTATTGATCATATTTGAATTAACGGTAATACTTTATTTTATATAGAACAACCACGAATGCCAGATTAAGGCTGATATCTTTATACAGATGATCAAATATATCGGTAATATGGGAACACATCATTGTCATTCATCAAGAGTTAAATATCTATATCTTGCTCATAAATATGGAAAATTTTTATTTTCGACCTTACATTAGAAATAGGTAGGGCCAAACTTTTTCAAGCAAACTTCATAATAGAAAATGGCAGATAATGCTTGCAGGATGATATGAGGGGATAATTAAATAATTAAATTGGATGAAATAAAACATTTGAACGGATTCTATCCAGAATACAAACTTAGCATTTTTCAAAAAATGTGGATTTCAGAACTCATAAAACTAGTCATCAGACAAAAATCTTGAATCGGACACTCTGCAGCTTGAAGTGAAATAATGAGATCTGCATAAAGATTTTTGGCAATCTGGTTCAAAATCTTTGCTTGCAAGTCTACTAGGTTTACGTTTGACTAAGAGAACAGGTTCATAACTAGTTTAGAAACACTGATACCATTTGGATCAACTAATTCGTGATGGCGACAATATAATGTTAGGAGGGACGACTTCAACCCTTATTGGATTTATTTTTGTTGTTTTAGTTTATGCGACAAAAGAAATGCTGTGGTAAGAAAATCCTGATACTTTGAACGGGCACGAGTTTATCGAATCAACTATGAAACAAACACCCCGTAGGCAGGGGAAGCAGGAATATAGCCACAAAAATATGGGAAGTTTACAATAGGAATGTTGAAGTCATCCCGTTTGTCGTAAGTCTTAGAAACAAGTTTTCCCTCTTGGTGAATTTCGAGGAATAAATCTAGGTATGAAGCATATATTTTTTAGTTTGTGGTCTCCTTTATTTCTAGTTCGCTGGGATATATCTGGTCGAGATGATCACTGAACGGAGGATTAATCAATGACAAGGCATTTTCGATAAAGCGAAAAGTAAAATTAAACGATTTGGGCAATTTCGTTTTGTTATTTCGAAGAAGTCCCTAAATGAATTCTGCTTCATACGAGTCGGCTTGTAGGGGTGCACAAATTGTGCCCATTTAAATGCCAACTGTCTGTTCAAAACGCGGCCACAACATTCCGCAAAAATGTTGTCAATCAGAGAGTCTACCAATTTAAAAAATGTCACCTTAACTGTATTTATAAGCACAAGCGGTGTGTTCTCTGAAAAAAGTAAGACATCTTTTTACCTAAAACCAAAAATTTATATCTTTGTTTTCCATTTTGTTTAACAAAACACTTGTGTTTCGTAAGGCGGTCTGTAAATTGTGAATGTGGGATCGTGGTATAAAGGGTAGAAAATTCAAACGTTTGAATACTTGTACAAAATTTTAAAGAATCGGATTTGAGGTAATGAAGCAGAACTTTTGAATTTTTTAATATCCACATTTGATTAACACTGCTTGTGAAGTACGCTTTATCACAGTTATTTTGAAGGCCTCCCTTGACTGTCGACAGTATAGTTGTAAATAATTTATAAAGAGGCTTGGTGGAGCATCTGGGGAAACCCGCTGTATATCTTTTTTATATAGGCACTTGTGTAGTTTTGGTATCCAGAATTAAGAACCAAGATCTGACTCATAGACTCATCTTCTTTAATCTCAATACCAAATGAAAACAAAACCGACCTGTCGTTAACAATGATCTCTTCTTTATAAAGTGTAGTAGGTGTATATGTCGGGTGACCAGATGTGTCCTTGAGGCTAAGCCATTCATCAGGCAATCAAGGCAGTACTTTTTTACAAACAAATACAATGTTGTTTGAGGCCTTATCGCCTGGAACAACAACAAATTTGTCATAGATGGCGGACAAGTCCCTCAAGACAGCAGGGTCCATGAAAACTGAAAGAGCTTTAGTGATCACCGACACTTTTTTAATCCGAATCTGAATTAGTGATCTGACAGTCTTGACCCATTCAAAAAGGGTGTCAACCTCTACCTTTTCTCGCTTCGCCCATTGCCTAGCATAGTTCTCC
>JARWCS010353737.1:0-10949 GCA_034783895.1 Geukensia demissa
TTTATCAAGCAGCCTATGTAGTGTGATTTACAAACAAAAACAATGTTGTTAGGGGCTTTATCGGCGGGGACGACAACTTATTTGTCATGTAGTTCAGGGAGATGTCTGGCAACACTGGGATCTTTGAAGACCAATTTCGCGTGTGTATTCATAGATCTTTTTAACTTGTGAGTTCGTACTTGTATCAACGACCTCACACGAGATGTTTGTAACATATCGATTGTAAAAAGGTACCGAGGAAAACTATCTGTTACAAAATGTCTATAAAATTGCAACCCTGTTTAAAGAAGAGACCCACTTTTTGACGGAACATAAGGCACATAAAGGTCCGTTGATGCGAAGGTTACGTAGAATCAGGGCCGTTGATGAGTTGTGACCACTGAATCTATTTGCATTGTTAAAATGACCGGATGGAGCTTAAATATAAATGTTAAAACAAACGGTGATTACCGTTACCGCTAACCTCCGCTGGGTAGTCGGTAGGATATAAACGTTCGCGGTTTGTTAGTCACCTTAATTCCATTAGTGAACTAGAGCTTTGCTTTCGCCCATATTAAGTTTACTGACCGAATATATATTACATTAGGTCACTAAAAATTGTGTTACATGTAATATTTCTGACTACATTGTTAAGTGACGTTACAATCGACGTCATCAATGAAGTTGCTATAAGAGCGGCAATTCAGAATGACATTAAAAACTGGTCCTTTTATGTTCTCTGTTTAAGATATATTCATTCATCTCATACATACCAAAATTTGCAATGTTGAGATTTTAAAACGATAAGGTATTTGTTAGCTTGCTATCTAGTTTTTCTCTCAACGGACCGATCAACGTACTCAATTTTCTAAAAACTACTCAACGGACTGATTTTTCTGAAAAACCCCAAAATCGTTGAAAGGACAGAAAATAGATTTTCAATATTTACAACGCACATTCCTACTAGAGTAGTCTTTTAGAAATTATATAATACTTTATCTGTCAATTCAACACGAGTATTGAAAAATTACAAAAAAGGTTGTCTTTGTTTACATTCTGCAAATTCTGCAATACTAAAATCTTTCAATGAGTATCAAGCCTTCGTTGTAGTGTGTTTGGCTTGCACATTTCATTGGATATATCATTTTCATTATTTGACATATGTAAATTTCTTGAAATAAACTTTATATTTAACAAGAAAACGAAAAAGCATCACTGACATTGAAGTGTTTCTTCGATAAATTGTCGTCAACGGACTTGAACTACTCCTATCAACGGACCCTTCTACGATGTAACCACATTCAAAAACTAAAATCAACCGACACGAGTCTCGATAAACCGAATGGCAAGGGTGCAGTAGTTGCAACATCCTTTATCCAATTGCGACAGAACAAAATGGCCACATTTTTCACTGTTTTTGGCATCAGGTAAAATGGCGTTTAAATATAAGTGAAATGAAACGTTAACACATTTGTTATAGAACAATTGCTACACAGGCCAAATTCTTGATTGATCCCAAACAATTAATACTTAAATCAGAAGGTATCTAGATCACTTTACAAATGGTTTAAGTTTGTAAGAGCATGATAATTCTTTCTTCATGAATAGATCTCGACTTCGTCTCGAACTTATTAATTAAGAATGCGTGTTCTTACACATAAATATTATTCTTCTGTGTATAGGATGATTTTCTGATTATAACATATCATGCAATGGCCTGATCTAATATCTTCTCTGTATAGACTGATTCCATTTTAATAGGGTACCGTACAATGACATGAGGTAATATTGAATAGGCTATTTCTCTCAACGGAAAGTGTCATAAAATAATGTCATCATTGCGTATACAGAATGATTCCCTCAAAAAGACCTGAAAGTATCTTACTGTGTATGGGCTCGTTTCATAATAGAAAAGTATAACCTTAGGATATCCTCAATTATATGGACTGATTCTCTGATAAATACAGATTATTACATGGCATTACTTTATCAGCCCTAGAGCCGCTACGGAAATTTTGGTAGAAATTTTAGCTTGAGTAAGATACACATCTAAGTCCGGAAGTGAGCATTTGAGGCTATTGAATTTGTTATTGGGTTAATTCCAGGTTAATTCCATTAATTTCTTCAGAGAAAAATGGCCTTTCTCTACTAGCAAATGTAATTATGATTTGATTATCGAAACACCATTCATTTCTGTTTAATAAGGTAATTTGGAAGTTAAGTATACACGTAAAGAGTAGAGAAATTATAACTATCAACAGTTCCAAAAGGTTTTTTCAAAAGCGTGTAAAATATCTAAAACATTCAGTGAATTAATATAGCTTATACCAATATGTTCGTAAGCTTTATTACAGTAATATTTGATAAGTTCTCACAATTAGACAGCGCACTTATCAAAAGGAGAGAAAGTTTAGTAGTAGTAGTACACTTACTGGACGCCGAAAAAGGGAACTTGTAAGGATTCTTCTGTGGTTTAGGCAACCAATACCTGGTAGGGACTTTAAAATGTTCAGTAGGTCCGTCAACATTGGTCTATTATAAGCTTATCTACAACCAAATCCACCGAAGCTCGCGTAAACAATTTATTAATAGAAACGTGACGTTAGGAAGCAACAACGTAAAAGTATTTCCTATTGGCTAATGATTTTAAATTTTGGAAAGCTCCAGATAAAAATAGATATATCGGACATACAAATTTTTTTACACTGACATGATAGAATGTGCGAAATAGTTGAAAATCCAGCGCTTTATCCAGGCAGCAATATTAATAATAAATGAAATTTAACCGGGCTTTAGATATCTTGAAACTATGAAAATGACAATTTCAAGATAAACTATCTCGAATGTTTTTTGTGTTTGTATTTTTGTTTGTTTTGTCAATTTTTGCTTTTCTTTTCAAAATGCTATTTTTACAATCGTATTTTGACACAAGTTTTTTTCTCATATTTTTCCTACAGATGACGTTAACATGGATGAATTGGGCCTGAGAATTTTTTTTTCATCTGATTTTGACGGGTTATTTTGCATTTGATTCCTCTCAATCAGACCTCTTAGTAGTGTGTCAACAGATTTTTCTCTATCTTTTACCTTTTTCGAGCTAAAAGGAGTCAAAGTGGGGGGGGGATTCAATTACGTATAATATGGAAAAATTTTATTTTTCATCCAATTTTGTTGGCTTTTTTTCCAATGATTCCTAATGAAAAATGCAACAAAAGTTACTCCAAGCATTTTTTGTAACATTTACTGATTTTTGTATAAAAGAGGTCAAAGGGTTTATAAAATGAGATTTTGCAAGAGATGAGAAATTATCAGTGAGAGCTTCCTGTATTAGTCAAAAGATTTTCTCTATCTCTTACTGTTTTCGGGCTAAAAGGGGTCAAAGTGGGGGAAATTCAATTTCGAATAATGAGGAAAAATTTTATTTTCATCTGATTTTGATAGGGTTTTCTCCAAATGATACCTTATGAAAAGTTATGAGGATAATACGAGTCAAAATGATCACTTATCCAGTCATATTATTGTGTCCAGCATTTTACTGTGTACGGCACTTTACTGTGTCCAACACATTATTGTGTCTGGCAAAATACTGTGTCCACACTTACCCAAAGGATCTTTTGTTCACCTTTTACATTTCAACGTGCTGCGGTCGTATCATGCTGCGCTTGCGAAGCACCTCTGTTTCTATTATTCTATATAAAAGCACTTTCATCATTGAAATGAAGTTTACTTGCACGTGTTGTTTAAACACGTGGGTTTGTTATGAATTGTGTGATTTGGACCCTTCCAGATATAGTGAAGAAAGGTAGCCCAATACCACAAAATACGAACATTTTCTGTTATTTGTCAGTTTGTAAGTTGGTTAAAGGATTCAGTATGGTTTGTATTTCATTAAACAGCTTCGAGACAGAAGCTTCTGTCTAAAAAAACCTCGGGACTACGTCTCTGGCTTTTTTAGACATACCTTCTATTTCTCAGCTGTTTAATTGAAATAAAAACCTACCTTCATCCTGAAAAAAAAGGTTCAACAATCAAGATTTTGAATACGATTAAAAATGTTTTAACAATGTAAGATTTTGTTTCTCTAATTATGCAATAGAATAATTTTGCCGTTTTAAATTTAAATATTGTCTAAAAACCCTAGCTAAATATTGACGTCGACAAAGCTCACGAAATTTCATGTGGTATTTGATAATCAGTGCAAACAGATTGATAATCTTTTTTTTAAATGGATCAAAATGTGGTAAAATCACATAACAATTACAGAAAAAAAAACAATAATACTGGAAGGTTAAAATAGATATCTTATGAATTGTAAATTCGCAGAACAAATTTGGTACTATTTAATGCAATAACTCGTGGAACAGGATTGATTTAAGCAGCTGATTGCTAAATCGTAATGGAATATAGGATCATGTGATGCTTTTTCGCATGTGTTTTCTTTCACAGATAATGCACAAAAACGAAAGAATGACAATATAAAACTTAGATATTTATAATTCAGGTACAAAAAGTTGAGCAACAAGATACATTTATCAATGGTGTTGTGCACATTCTAATTAGATTGAGATTGGTATTGAAAAATATCATTTTATTTTGAAGCAAAATTAAGCAAAAACAAAAAAATCAATCCCCCTTTATTGGAATTTTTAAGCAACTGTGTGGGGGTATTTTTTGCAAATATCCTGCTACATGTAGTTGTAATCAACGAATATATAAAATATATCTCATATATAAAAACAAGCATTGTTACATCAGGTGGAATTAAATTGATATGTCCTTATTTTCCTTGTAAGTTTTCTATCACACCAGAAAGATTTGGCTTACTCTGAGCAATCTTTAAGTGACTGTGGTTAATAACTGGTTTTGAATAAACATTAATAAATGCAAAATAATAGACAATTAGTTTTATTACTGGTATTTTAATTGAAATTGATAAGGCTTTATATGAAAAATAAAAAAAATCAAGTGTGGTATATGAGTTCCTAGGATAGAAACTATTATCTTGCATATATATATTATAGGACCAGTGCATAGCAATTAACTGTAAATCGGAGTTATAATAGTATAATAAAAATAATATTGCAACAAGTTTATGTTTTTCCAATCCATCTTTATAATATCTGGGAAGAAATATAAATGATTTTCAGATTTGTTTTACGACAAATTGATGCATCTAAGAAGCACAGATGGAACAATAAAGCTTGAATTGCTTTATTTCTCTATTTGAAATAGATAAACTAAATTACCTAAACTAAAACTTTGTTTAATATTATGCTTTAAAAGTTTATTCTGTACAAAAGAATAATTGATAATAAGAACAAATGTATTGAGATACGTTTATTCCACAAAAGACTAGTCCACAAAAGACTAGGTGCAATAATTACATCCTTAATAAAAGAGTAATATATTTTTCTCATCAAAATGTAACAGTTTTTAAAAATAACGAAGTAATTTTTGCTAATTTTTCATATGAAATTCAAGATAACACTGGCATTTTCAGACAGTTTTTAGTCCCAAAAACACAGACTACCTTCTTTTTCCTTTGTCATTATACAAAAAAAACTATAAATTGTGACTGGTCTTTAATGCACTCAGTGTCTTCTATACCAAAACTGTAAAAAAAACCAGAAAAACATCATTTTGCCTCTTTTAAAATAATTATAAAAAAATATAGGAGTTCAAGGAATTGAGTGCAACAGAGGCCACAAAAGGTTATTTTCTGAAAAGAGTAATGCTGTTTCTATGATTTCAGTCTTATAACTATTTTTGAAACATTATGTAATCAACCAAAGACTTAGGCCATTATGGTGCCTCCTTTCTTAGTATGAATGCTTTACTGCACATCACTGTGAACCTCCATTATACAGATTATGATGTTGCATGCTTACCTTTTATAGGATATACTATTTTAGCAGTTGTGGTTGCATTTAAAATTAGGCTATGTGGTATGATGATGACAGCCATCCATTTAAGTCCAAGTTACTTAACATGGACATGTTACTTTCTGGCCTTTAACAATAGACAAAATTCACGCTGTAAAGCAAGCTGTACATGTGCCCAAAAGACTGAAATGTATATTTATTCAAATGTAACAATTATAGACTAATAATAGCCTAAGATGTAAAATGTCATTCTGTAAAACAACAGAACAACAGCCATTGGACTACAGGTTCCTTCCTTGGGACAGACACATTAAGTATGGAACAGGATTAAACATGTTTATGAATGCTTAGTTTATTATAGGACCCCAATGGTAATTTATACTGAAAATTTTACATTTTTAATTTTTTCTCAATGGATATCCTAGAAGTATATGACATGTCTTTTTATAGAAAACACTAAACTCAGACATATATCAGTGGTTGTAGACCTGTTATTATTTTATTTGTTTCCCTTCAGGTTCTACACCATTACAGTTAGCTAGTGGGTCTGGTCACCCTGATGTTGTAGAGAAATTGATTAAGGTGAGTCAAGTTTTAGTTTTATGGATCAAATCTCCAAGTTTTGACATATTGATTTTTATGATGAAAACAGTCACAGTGAAAGCTGAAAGCTGTCTTGAGAGACCAACCTTTCTGCCATTGAAGTGATCTTCCAAAAGAGGTTTATCCAATGAAGAATGAATTGTTGTAACACTTCTGAGTGGTCTTCCAAAGAGGTTTATCCAATAAAGAATGCATTGTTGTAACACTTCTGAGTGGCCTCCAAAAAAAGGTTTTTCCAATAAAGAATGTATAGTTGTTACAATTCTGAATGGTCTTCCACAAGAGGTTTATCCAATAAAGAATATATAGTTGTAATACTTCTGAGTGGTCTTCCAAAGAGGTTTATCCAATAAAGAATGTATAGTTGTAACACTTCTGAGTGATCTTCCAAAAGAGGTTTATCTTATAAATAGTGTAGAGTTTGTTACACTTCTGAGTTGTCTTCCAAAAGAGGTTTTTCTATTATAAATAAAGTAAAGTTGTCACACTTCTGACAGGTCTTCCAAGAGAAGATTATCTAGTATTAATAATGTAGATATGTAACATCTCTGAGTTGTCTTCCAAAAGAAGTTTATCTAGTATAAATAATGTAAAATGTTTGCACTTATTAATAATGCAGAGATGTTGCACTTCTGAGTGGTCATCCAAAAGAGGTTTATCTATTATAAATAATGTAGAGTCATTACTGTTCTCAGAGAGGATAATCATTTATTGTATATAAGTATTATTTTTTTAGTCTGGAGCAGAACTTAACCTAAAAGATGGTAAGAGTCTTACAGCTTTACACCGTGCCTGCATTGAGTGCCACCCAGAATGTGTTCAAATATTACTCACCAATGGAGCTGATATTTCATTAGGAGATCAGGTATGAGTATTGAGCAAAGCATCATGTACAGGTATACATGTCTAAATGGCATTTGTTGGAAAACTTTGTAATGTGCAAAAAATATATAAGAACAAGGTTTCACAATTTAATTAAATTCTACCCGTCAAATCTGATTGGAAATCTCTGTGTTGACATTGTTTTAAAGTTTAGACAGTAATTGCTGTGGTGGATTTTTAATTGATGCTTATCCAGAACTGACAGAAGTATTTTCAGTTGTTGGAGTATTTAACAAATTATTTTGAAATCAGAATGTTATTTAGATGTATACATCCAACATTGAATAGGTTCTTTTAGAGAAAATTCTCCAGAAGAGATTCTGAAAGCACTGTTTCAAAGTAAATGATTGTGTGCTTGTTTCCTGTGAGTATTGACTGAAAAACCAGACATTTTGATACTTTTTTCTTTCCATTACTATGAATTGTAATGAACCTGTTCAAGACATTTATATTGTGTGGTTATTTAGTTATTTATTTTCATATCATATTACAAGCTTGACCGTTTATATAAATATACAAAATGTTTTATTTTATTTTACTATTTTTTCATTAAGCAAATTATCTTTTATGAAAGATCTTAACTGGTTGCTACTCTGTTCATTAACTGTATAGTAACAACATGAGGCTGCATGCGTGTTCATGCTTAATATACTACACTCCTTCTAAGTGATATAAAAAGGAAATTTTGGTATAATTGTCTATGAGACAGCCATCCAAAACATGTAATCACAAACTTCTATAGGATGCCCTATGGGTACATTAATGAACACATGTCCACACCCTACGGCAAGCTGCAATAGGCCCCAAAAATCAAATGTGATGATATTCAAATATAGCAACTTTCGGCCAAATAAGTAAACAAAATCTTGTTTGATAAGAAGTTGATATTGAACAGACTCAAAAATCGCTTTTAACATATTCTCCACTAATCCACTAATATAAAGTTGCATACAAATTTTCAAATAAATTTTATTCAGTGGGAGTCGAAATTTTTCATACAAAAAATGACGGCACAAAAGTTTATCTTGCATCCAAACAAGAACCTTTTGAGGTCCCACAACATCATAATGTACTAGTATACCTAATTTTAAAAAAATCCGAGCATTTTTGCATTTTCACGGGCCCTTTACAGATAATCCCATCCATCCAAGCATTTTCTTTTACCTATAAATTCCAAAAGTTTCATTGAAATCCACTAACAAAGGAAAGTGCTACCCAGGCGAAACATGCTATACACAAAAAACTCCTTTGTGTCCTTTTGGACAAACACCTCTGAAAATTAATCCAAGCCTTTCTGACAACTTGTCAACTGAGATGCTTCGCAAACGCAGCATATTGACATATGAAAGATGAACAAATGAACCTTTGGGTAAGTGTGAACACAGTATTTTGTTGGACACAATAATGTGCTGGACACAGTAATGTATTGGACACAGTATAGTGCTGGACACAGTAAAGTGCTAGACACAGTAATATGAATGGATAAAAGTTCATTTTAACTCATATTATCATACTATTAAAGCTCTCATTGAGAGGAATCAAATGCAAAAACCCCATCAAAATCGGAAGAAAAATAAAAATTTCTCATCTCCTGCAAAATGGCATTTTTAAAAACTTATTACCCTTTTTAAACAAAAAACGGTAAATTTTACAAAAAAATGCCTAGAAAAACTTTTGTTGCATTTTTCAAAAGGAATCATTTGCAAAAACCCCATCAAAATCGTTTGAGAAATAAAAAAAGTTTAAAAAATTAGGGCGTCGCCATTTTTGGACTCCCTATATCTCCATTACAGTAAGAGCAATAGCTCATGACGATTGGAGCCTATTATGTTGATTTTTTTATGGGGAATACAAAGAAAAAACCCATCTTGGACAAAAATTAAAAAAACTTACATTTGAAAATTGAAAAATCTCCTTTTGGACCCTCCTTAAAAACCGGTAAGGGCTAGATCACACAAAATCAATCACAACCTGTATTTTATATTGGTATCATTGTTTTAAAATTTCATATGAAAGTAAAAGAAAGCAAACACAAAATAAATTCTCCGAGGGGTCATCTGAATAACGTATCATGGAAATGGGTTTTTTCTAAATATTTATTTAAAATTCGTATTTGTCTGAATGAACAAGCAGTAAACAATGTGTGTACATGTAAAATTCCCCATGATCCCTCTGTCCAGGGTATGAGTCTAACGAAGGACACTTGTCTTTTCATTCCTTTCGAGTGTATCATGCAAAAAAGACTGACACAAAAATCTACCGCCGCCTGGGTATAAAAATAGGCCGTTCGGTTTCAACGCCTGCAGGTAGAACCAATACTTCCGTACAACCCGAGAGTAGTTAAGATTTACAGGTTAATAGCTCGGTTTCTCTGCGGTACATAGAACCTCTCCATTATTGGCAAGAACGTTATACCACCACGCTTCGTGTAGGAGGAATGCCACGCTTTCAGCATATAAATGTAAGACACGGACCATTTGATTTTCTTTGCTAGGATTTGTATGCGGGAAAGAGTTTTTTTTTCGCTGGCTTCGCGGGCCAGATTATTTTTTTCATGTATAGCTTATTTAAGAAAATTTCTTTGGTAAATTATTTTTTTTCCAAAGGCCAGAGAGTGAGCCAGAATATTTTTTTCTCTCGAGATGCTAGTCATTTTTTTTCAAAAATCAGGGTCAGAAAATTATATTAAATAAATATCATGCCCGCACCTCAGAGAATCAAATGGTCCGTACCATAGATCCCTTTGCACCAACTCGTAATGAGGGTCCGTGAAAATTCCCCCTCCTACTGGCCCGAGAACTCAATTAATGTACAGTGCTTTCTTTGTAAAAATAAAATTAAATAAAAAAATCGCACCTGCTCAAATTAAAAAAAAATCTACCAGTTAAAGTTTACTCATATTCTGAGATTATATCAAATTTTTAGAAATTTTTATCTGCAGTGCTAACTCAAGATAGTGGCCAGGATGTCTCTAGGAGGTTCAGATTGGTTTCGTTCCCTGCCGTCGACCGTAATTTTGACCCTTTTGCACTGGACCCAATGACCACTATTACCTATGACTGCCTAGAAAAACTATATAAAACAAGTAGTTGAAACCTTTTACTTTATATTTCAAGTGAAAACTTTGTTGAAATACATTCAGAAGTTATAAAAAATAAAATTGCAAAAAATACACTGTTTTTATAAGGGGAAAATCTTAATTGTGTTCCCGGGCCTACTGAAACTGTAACAGTGAATGCTTTGCACCACAAACATTCTTTCCGGTTAGATATAATTCCCTAAGGTGTTATTTCCAGTACCTATCCACAACAGAGAATTCACGTCGTCCGAATCAGGTGTACAAGTGTATTTTATCCACCTGGTAATCCTGAAACATCCGCAATAAATCTACGCTTATAAAACAATCCAAATTTGGCACGTAGCAATACAATTCCTCTGCCTGACGCCCACCCCACTTTTTTATTTGTTGTCCAGATGTCGCCTAACGTTTTCAATAAATAAATAAATTCCCATGAAAATGTGTTCTTGCTTTATCTATAACCAATCCATAAAGTGGTGTAAAAATTTTCACATAATTCCAACTCAACAAGGAGATATCTTAGT
>JARWCS010353748.1:0-10949 GCA_034783895.1 Geukensia demissa
ATGGATTCCCAGTTAGGCTGGATACAACTCATCATTGCACATTAATATAGACGGATTTTTTTTTTTTGGGGGGGGGGGTAATCCAAGGTACGTCCTACTCCTAAAATCAATGATTTTTTCTTAAATTAATAGAAGACAACACCAAAAAACATTTGCATTAATCTGCTACTCTAGACCACGTCCCTCTTACACGAATTCCTGGATAAACTTATAATCAGTAATAATGTGGTATGAAGTGAACTATGCAAACTGCAAGAGTCTAGTGTCAGCTTATGAATTGTATCCAGACTGTCTGAATACTTATTTAGATTTTAGATGCACATTAGAAACGTAATACTTCTATCTCTAATTCAAAAATGGCTATAAAAATGTAGCTTATTTTAAGTTCAATTGTCCCTATGTTTTCTGATATATAATGTTTTTCCAAAAATTTCTTGATTAATATATAAAGAAAGGTAACCATGAAATTATTGTCATAATTGTAAAGTTGATCAAGTCTGTGTAAGTCTTCAATTTTTCCAGAACCGCCTCAGTGGTGTAATGGTTAGCTGTGGAAGGTCATTGGTTCGAAACCCGATGTGGTCAAACCAAAGACATAAAAACTGATTCGGTTTCTCCACAAAGCAGGCAGCATGTCTTCCCGTGACCTGTTGCTTTCGTGAGCTAGCACGCTAAAAATCAACGTGTCGGTCTATAACGCAGGGTTCCTTCATAATAACTCATCAATGTGCTCTCATTATGAATATGCATGAAATATTTGCTACAGGACGTTAAGCAACATTCAATCAATCAACCAATCAATCTTTCATAAAAAAAATTATCAATGCATTTCATAATACCGTCAGCGTAAGGTTCATAGATATTATGATTCGTAGAAATGACACAAATGATAAATTTTCTTGTTTAAACTTAGTTTAGAATTTTTGGAACAATATAAGGTAATTCCTACAAAACATAAAAATTGTAGAGCAGCTGGCAAAAATAAAGAATTGAATGCAATACAATACAACTAGAAACAACTGAAAAGGCCATGTCAAAACGAAAAAGAACCCTATGCTCGGACTCCAGAATCTTCATAACAGAGCAAGAATTGGGTCAAATAAGGACCATCTGTCCACGCACTTCACTCGTCCTGCAGTCCAGTGAGAGATGAGTGGATTTTTTTTCAACGATGTATAAAAATTCAGAAACTAGTACGTCAAATGTAATCGGAAGTTTTGTCTTCAAAAATCATCTTGTTTTACGATATACCATTTAATAACCAAAGGGTCTAAGGAGCCTCTATTGCCGGGCGACTCAGTGTTGTTCAGGACCACATAACTTACATGACAGGTGAGCAGAAATGGAACAATGGTTTATGCAAATACAAAGTCAATGTTGTTCTAGACAAAACGATTTATAGTAAGAAAAATTTGTCCTTACCTATGAAAATGAAAAGATATGGGGTAAATGTCTGAAAGACTGCACTCCAACTACGAGAAAATCAGAGTTATTTACAAATCTATAGGTCTCCACATGGCCTTCAACAAGGGTGGAATACCACTCCTTGTGAAAAGCTCTAAATCGCCCAAAATAAAAAAATCGTGTAGGCATAAAACAATACTGCTCTTATCTGAATATTATCAAAAATGTACATGTAAAAAAACATTAAACACAAAGACAAACATATGATAACAAATCCTAACTTAGGATAGGCACAAGAGACATGTAGTGTGGTTGAACCAGTTTAGTTGGTAACCAACCCTCCCCAAACATGCGGCCAAAGGAAAAACCAAAAGCAGACGAACCACAGAAATCAAACAGAAACTCATCAAATCCGACCAGAGAACAATTACATTTGTAGGCGGAAGAACTATGAGCAAAAAAATTTTCCTGCAAATACTGTCATCAATAGCCCGACATTAACATATAATATAAGACAAACATTTAATCAAACACAGGGCGCAATCGAGATAATTGCAGGAACAGTTTAGGGCAGACTAAAGTACACTTGCAAATATAAATATAATCCATAACTTGACAAACCGATGACCACAATTCTGACTTCGGACAGGCACAAGTGACATATGAGGGGCTAAAATAGTTAAGTAGGTACCCAACCCTCCCCCAACGAGTGGTCAAAGAATAAAATCAAAGAAAACAAAGCAGCACCCGACGAACCATAAAAATCAAACTGACAGTTACCAAATCCGACTAGAGAGTTCCTTAATTAAAATAAATATACTTAACAAAAACATGCAATAGGAACACACCTCTCTAATGAATGCTCGCAATTACTATTCCGCAACACCTAATTAGAAAAGATCATACCGTGTTTGAGTTCAGTCCATTCGGTGGTTTTCAAGATGGAGTCTTTTGTACGTGTATGCATACTGTAAATTCAGAAATTAATGCGATGTTTTATTATTGCGATAAATGCGACTGAAATAAGATCTCACATTTCTATATCGGTAAATTATATTTGCAAACAGGTTTTCTTAAAATCTCTATCATTTATCTCGCATTATTGAGTGAGGTTTCAAAATCGAAATAATAAATGAACGCAATAATTTCTGAATTCACAGTGTTATAGAACTAAGGTGCTCTGTTTCTCCGCCTATAAGAATCCTTGCTAGCGATATATCCGTTTCTTGGGCACACTAACACCCCGAGATGATCCGGAGTTGAGAAACACTTAATTAGAGAAAATCATTCGTGTCTGAGTTCAATCCATTCGGTGGTTCTAAAGATGAAGTCTTTTGTACATGTATGCATTTCCCAAAGAGGCCCATGTAAATTTTGTCTCCAGCCGGCTAACACTATAGGATACCGAATTGGCATCAAAGTAACAACACTTGGTCAGTGTTTCTTCATGAAAGGCAGGGAAATAGGAAAGTCGCAAGAACTATTTATATCATGCAATCCATTTAATGGTTTTAAAGAAGTCTATAAGTATATTACCATAGACACCACGTTAAACTAAGTTTCCCAGCGTCGGCGATCTTGGAGACGAATCAGAGCCAAACCAATAATAATATTGATCAGCAGTTCAAATAAACTTCGCGTTTGGTTTAATCAATTCGGTGGTTCTCAAGAAGATCAAAATGAAAAATGTGAACGGTTGGACGCAAAGGAAAGACAATAGATCACACATGGATTAGGTGAGATTAACCTTATGCTTAAACTTAATGTTTACAGATAGATTACAATTCAACGATTAGCCATTACACAGCCCATTTAGTGTAATTTGTCTGATTTTCATGTGAAACTGTTAAAGAATTTGCAGTATGAGTATGTCATTAATTCAATGGTAAATAGTAAAAAACCAAGTATTAATATACAAATAAAAGTATACCAAAATATCAATATCAATTTGACGAACTGTATGGCCATTTCATCGATTGACAACTCCTCAGCAAAATTATTTTGTATATTTTTATTTTTTATGAATATTGTAAACAACATTCACAAAAATATTCCAAAAATATCAATTATAAACTGGCAACTATTTTTACTTGCATTTGGAAAAAATTCCATATGTTCTCAATTTCAACTGAAATCTCTCTTTCATTAAACAATAAATGCACCCTTGTAACAATGCAGTAAACTTGTACAAAATCAACAAATTCTTCAAAATTTTATTTTGAAGTCACAACTTGGCTTCTCAAGCTCAGCACACTGAGCAAAGATGAATATAAAGTGTCGACAGCATTAGAGAATGAGTGTTGCGCAAGTGCTTTATAATAAAAATACAGAAATAATGTATATGCAGTTTGGTTCTGGACACAGTATTTATGCTTCGCACATTGCTTATATTTCGCAAAGTAGATATATCTCATGCATATTTTCATTTTTGCATTTTTATATAATAAAATAAGTAAGTTCCCAAAACTTAGGCTACTAAGGCAACTAAATTTGTTCTCTTGAAATGATCACAACAAACATTTATTTTCTGAAGTTGGATTAAAAAAATAACAAAGGGTTAGAACCTCAAAATAAAAAAGAAACAACAATTTTTTTGCAATACTTTGAAGATATTTTTATTGGAACAGATCAGAAGTAAATTTTCACACAAAAAATGACCAGGGTCTTATAAAAGAAATGCTAAGTTTATCGATCCTTTTGTATCTTATTCAAAATGGATATAAATAGTCAAATATTCATATTTCCAATCAGCTAGTATTTATGGTAACTAATTTCTATTGGGAATAAGTTTATTTGAGGCAAATTATAAAATATCATTGACAATAAAGTAAACCAAATTACAACCTCATGTTTCATTTTTCGTTTGAATCAATCTTCGCTGGTTAAAAGATATTGTTGCCTTTTTAAAATAAACATATCTAATATAAGTTTTCATGATATTTCTTGTTTTTTTTTTTACATTTACCTGGACTATGAAATCAATTTAACAAAACCATACTGCCTGGCAATCAGACTAAATATTCCAGTTTAAATCAAGGCAATTTTACCATGTACGCTTATGTTTCACAAAATAAATTGAACCCAAACTGGATGTTTTCTGCAATGTCCACATTTATTACTTATTACTTATTACTTAAACTAAAATCAGATAAAAAAAGTCGTTTTCTAAATCTCATTTGCACTGCTGACAAAGTTTTCTCTAAAAATAAAAAAATAACACTATCATTCGCCACTCCAGCAAAAATTTCGTTACATAAAAAAAATCACAAAATGTGAACAAAATGACAATTGTACATTGAGACAATAACAAAAAGGGACCTTTAAATGAACAATATTTAAATCTATATTACATATATACATACCAAAATAGTCAAATCTATGTGGTTGCAATATGCAACAAATCACAAGATGCCACAGGCACAAATATACTACAAAATAAATTACATACAATTTTTACAATAACAATATTTAAAATAAATTCATTGACATATTCCTAAAAGCGCTCACTTAGACAAATCAAATGAAAAATAAAAAACATCTGCAAAAATTTTGAAATTTTTAACCTACGACCCCTTTTAGTCCCAAAAAGATAGAGAAAATCCTTAACATTCTACTGAAAGATCTCATTGAGACGAATTAAATGCAAAAATCCATCAAAATGAGACGAAAATTTTAAATTTCCCAATTCCGCAAAAGCTGCTTTTTCCCCCTTAAAGCTTTAAAGTTTTTTGTTGAAATTTGTTAAAGGCAGCATTAGAAAAAATATCAAAATCGGATAAGAAATGAAAGTTTCCATATTTTAGGGGTGGTCATTTTTAGATGACCAATTTCGCTTGTGCCTTGTTATACTGTCTTTGTCATGGAGAATACAATGGAAAAATTGAAAAAAATTGATCTATAACTTCCATTTGAAAATTTTAAAATCCCAACAAAATTTATGGGACTAGATCATTAAAAAAATAATCCCAATATATTTTATATTGGGTATCATCGTGTTGAAATTTCATAATAGGATAAAAGTTACTGAATGGAAACCTTACTGTCTACGGACGACGAAGCCCACGACATGAGCATAACATCATACAACCACAAAATATTCTTAAATAAAAATTATCACCGTAAAATTACGAGGGATATCATTCACACATTCATTGTTACTGCTTTTTTAATCCGTGTGAACCAACATGGAACGTGAAATATCGGTAAGCAGTCGTGACTGTAGAAAAATATTTATATATAAAATGAAATCAAATCTTTGGCAATGTTGAAAAACAAAACCTGAATGAACACTTTCAAAAAAGTTTAGTAATGTTTAAAGTCACAAAAAGGTGACAAAATTCATAAAACGTTGAAAAAACAACGAAAGAGATTCCCTGAAATATACAATATAAAACAAACCAACTTAAAATTTGTACAGAAAGAATTGGTTGTAATTTAATCCATTAAATGTTATCTAGAAAATATGGTTGTTGACATGTACTTTTATTTTACGTATTTCATTTTAGTGTTCATATACTAAGCTGTATGTCCTCGCATTCAGTTTTGTTACTGCGATATCTGCGCATGACTTCCGAGGTGACATATAAAATTGTTCCAGTCAGGCACGTGAAAAACAGGATGTACATTTTCGATGTCATGCACAAGCTGCTAGCATAAGAAAACCCAACGGTGATACCAAGTCCATTCATTACTCTCAATGCAGCGAATGCTTCCTCCAGTGTATCAGGAAACAATTTGCTAACAATGCCTATGAAGAAAAAAGTCATCAATTATCCCTTTTATCCACTTAGGATAAAACTATGGGAAATTTATTCACAAGCTATGGTTATTGGCATTTTATGAACCAACACAACATGATAAGAAACATTAAATATGAATTTCCCTTGTTTTTTCATTGCCATCAGAATATCGAACTCCCTTGGTTTTATTTTTTTTCATACATTGGATATATCTTTTTATTATTTCATATAAACACCCCAAAGAGCCATTTGAGGAAATATTTTTGAATTTTTTATCTAGTATTGGCTAGTATTGTGATGGACAAAACCTATTAACACAAAACAAGTTAAAAATCCAGAAAATGTTATCTTCTCTGCCTAATGTTCAAATGCTGATAATCTCCAAAAGGAGAATGTTTATCCATTTATATTTATTTCTGCCTATTTTGTTTCAGTAACTATTTGCTGGAAAGTTAGAAGAAAACACAGGTAAGTAAATAAGTAGATAAAAATGCTAATTTTCATTTATGACATACATTTCAAAAGTGATGTTGCAAGTGTCCTAAAAAGAAACATCTGATCCAGTGCGTCAAATGTATCGTTTGCTTACGAAATTTAAATTACTTACAATTAACCTGGGACATCCAAATACCGTCGCCTACACCCCAAGCACCAAGTAACAGAAAGTAGAGATAGGCAGGTTCCGGTTTAGGTTGCCATACCAACATCACAGCCAGCAAAACAAGGTCGATGATGGTAGCTACAAAAGAAAAAATCTTGTTCAAAATCAATAAATAGTAATGATTAAATTAGAATTAAATACACGAAAGCTTTATTCGGAAAGCAAATGCTACCGAAAAAACTAGTTTACAACAAATTTCAACGCAATTACACGATTCATACTTACTTGCGGCGGAGAATCAGCAAGCAGAAAAGAAATTGTAAACTCACCCAATTTTCTTCAAAATGACTTAAAACGGGAACATCGTGCTGTACTATTTCCAATCATCTGGTACATAATTTAATGATATCCGATCATCATGGACAGACATTAATGCCTGGGTGTGTTTGTGTTTAACACATTAAACTGAAATTAGAAGTGCAAGGAGTCAGGATCTGTTGGCTGGGCCTATATTTGCCAGTGCCCTCAGAGATAGCTTTGGGCATCGACTGAAATCAAAATTCTATTAGTCTATTAATGTTACCTGAAATAAACACGAAACCGTCTTCATTACTAATATTTCATACAAACGAATTCATGCAATGAAGTAAGAGCACTTTCATTGTGTTGTGACGCCTGACAGCCACTGAGCTAACTTGATCACACTCAATTCTAGGTTCCACATGCAACATCTTCGAATTTCGTATGTTTTCGTTTATTTTTCGCCTTCCTGGTAAATCCCTGTGTATAATCTACCTAAGTGTTTTAAGAAGTCACCATGGAGTCTAATCTATGTTTTACCATGGATCTTTTGTGAATTCTTGAAGAGAATCATTGTTTAATCTGTTTCATTTGCGAAGCTGAAAATACTGTTTAACCCATTTTCTGTACATCTACGTTATTCTCGTATCTGTAATCAAATAAACAAAGAAAAATTTGTAGTTATTATATTTTTCATTTTATTACATAATAATACCTAGTTCTAAATAAATATTAAAACAATGTTTACCTGCAGATATAAGTGTAACGCTTCCGACATGCTTCTCTAGTTTTCCACCGACAAATGAACTAAAACTGCCACACACACCAAAGCATATCATAGTATAGCCAACCATGTGAATACCAACGGGACATGTCACAAATGCCTGTAATGTAAAAAAAGGGGAAATTTAAAAAGGTTGCAAACGTTGTAAACTTAATACTTGACGCTACCAAAGGTCTCCTCTGGTCTTCATGTTAGCATGCAATTTTAATTTTTTTTTAATTTCAACTTCTGGTAAAATTTATATTTTTTTTGGAATGTCTTCCTTTTGCAATTATCAAATATAGTTGAACTGTATTAGGAGGTCACGTTTGGGCAGAAGCAGAAGTGACTATTTCAGACATGTGACCTCTTAAAAAAGACCATTAATGATAAAGTCTTAAACAATGCGGAATGGAAAAGATGGCCTTTAAAATCAAGTGGCAGCTTAACAGAGGTGGCCACAAGGGAAAATTTGACAGTAAACTTTCACTTTTAAGTTAAAGAAGTGTTAGTGAATGTTGGATATATTTGAATGATACTTCACATTAACAACACTCACCTTTGTGACTTCGGATATTACAAATCCAAGTTCCATGTTACTGTAAAAGAATAACACAATACAGGACAGGAATCGTGGATCAACTATACATCTAATGACCGCACTGGCTTGCATAATCATTTGCTTACAACTGATCCTTGCAGTACGATAATTCTTCAGCGTGTCCATTAAAAATAGGGGTAGAATTAGAGATAAAACTGTTGCTACACCATAAATACCCAGTAAGTTATATCTGGCGGTTTCACTAACCAATATTGTACTGTGGGCAATGGGAAACGAATGACAATATTTCGACCCACATATACTGAGATCACTGTGTTCCGTCTTCGAAAAATTGGTCAATGGAATGTTTGCATGAATGGAATCATTCATTTTTTGATTGGTTATATAATCCAGTTCTTGAGTTATCGAAGTCGTACTGCTCTGGGTTGAATCATGCTGTACCAATACAACTGATGAGATCAAATTTCCAACAACCACCGATAACTGGAAAAAGCAGTAAAATACTCCAAAATATTTTGCAGCAACATGGACGGTTCTTTTGTCGTTTCTGATTGCAGATGATCTGGCAAGATATGTAATATACGTACTGACTGCATTCCACAGCAGGGCAGAACCTAGACCTTGTAGAACTGAAGCGGGGACGAGAATATAAAATTCAGGTATTATATTTGCGGCTACATACAGCAGATGAGTAAACACGGCTACAATAAGACAACGCTTTGGTCTGAATTGTTGTATAATACTTGGTGTGAACAGACTCAGAAGTGTGAATGCTCCACAACTCCCTGCAAGTGAGTATAACCCAACGCCACCCTTATGATTTAGACTACTTTGTAAATTCCTCAAGGAAGAGAAGGCAGCATTCATCAATGCAACGCACACGCTGATAACCAGCAGATTCTTTATCTCATTTCCTTCAAAAAATGATTCGTCTTCAACAAGTACAGGTTCTGGGACCTGGTTAATTAAAACGGGAAGCAATGTTGAACCTTTTAAAGAGCTTTTACAAGATATGTCCTGACTTAGATTCATTAATGCGTTTTTACAGACTCTTTCCAAACGCCTTGCACCAGGACTAGGACATGTGTACTCGTCAATATATGCTGTGCTTTCCCACAATGGTTCCGCGTGAAGTGAATTTGCAATATGCGGAACGATTTCAACAACAGACACCTCAAATCCCTTTCCAGCTCCAAATATGGGGTCGTCAAGGCAGTTTACAAGTTTGCCTTGATAGCTGTCATCTGGTTCCTCTACTGGCACATTTTGCGTCTTGATTACTGTGTTTAAATAAACCGGATTCTCCAAAAGATTTACATTGGAATCGTCCTCTGACAGAGCTTCTTTCTCCCAAAAGTTATTTTGGTCATTGCATATCAATGGAGTCTCACTGTCATGACTGGAAACAGAGTCAGTGTAGGCAGGATTTTCAAGACTCTCAATATTAGCTGGTGTCTTGTATTCGTCGTGAAGTGAATTTGCAATATGCGAATCGATATCTACAACAGACACCTCAAATTGCTTTTCAGCTCCAAATATGGGGTCTTCAAGGTAGTTTAGTAGTTTGCCTTGATAGCTGTCCTCTAGTTTCTCAACTGGGACATTTTGCGTATTGGTAACTGTGTTTAAATAAGCTTGATTTACATCGGATTCGTCCTCTGGTAGAGCTTCTTTTTCCCAAAAGTTATTTTGGTTAAGGCATATCAAAGGAGTCTCACTATCATGACTGGAAACAGAGTCAGTGTAGGCAGGATTTTCAAGACTCTCAATTTTAGAGTCAATGTAGGCTGGATTTTCAAGACTCTCAATTTTAGCTGGTGTATTGTATTCGTCGTTTACTATGTCCTACATTTGGCTTTCGCTGTTTTCTTCAGAGAGCCACTCTTGGTTGTGATATTCCTCATGTCGTTTATCATCTACGCTTGTACCCCCGTGATCGCCATCTAAAACATACATATTTTTCATTGATTAACATAGATGAAATCTGTGTATATTTTGCATTGACTAAGTAATAATGATTTATTGATTTACATTGACATCTGTTATAAAACTAAAATCCTATCTGTATAATAGTTAAACGTGTGGCGTTTCCCTCTTCATACACACTAAAACATTATTTTGGTTACACAGCGAATCGCTTTACTCTTATATCTACATGTTTGTGATCGACAAGTTTATCGCTGGTTCTGATAACTTTTCTTTTAATGTTTATTTTCTTTTTTCGAAAAAGTTAAGAAAAATTAATTATACAAATGCACGAATGACGTTAACGTCATACCTTATATTTATATCTTTTTTTTTTTATGAAAAAGCAAATTTTCCATATTATGCGAAATTGACGTTTTCGCCAATTTTGACATTTACCTAGAGAACGGTAAGAGATAGAAAAAAATCCGTTAATATGAACGGAAGCCCTCATTGAGATCAATCTATTAAAAAATAGAGCAGCGCTCAAGGTCCCCCGCCTTTTAGTATTGTTTTATGGAAAGAACTTTTGTGCACAAGGGGTGGAATTGCATTAATACTTGGGAACAACTTTTGTTGCATTTTTCACAAGGAATCATTTGAAATAAACCGCAT
>JARWCS010353759.1:0-10948 GCA_034783895.1 Geukensia demissa
CTTTAATTGTGCAAAGTTTGGTTGTGATGTTTTTGTGCGATCTATATTAAAATCGACAAAACAGTATCAAATATTGCAACAAATTAATTAATTTCTTAGTATTTTCACATTTAAAGCATTTTCTATGTGTGATGTGACCATTGTAGAACTAATTAAACAAAAAATTCGACCCTCGTCCTTTTCAGGCAAAAAAATTTACTTAATGTAAAAGTAAGAAATATCTTTAAAAGTTGGACCCCTGACTGAATGAATAGACATATAACACATTCCATTTCATGAACGAATTTGTCCAAATGACATCGGGTCAATCGGTGTAAATGGCATCGTTTTACATTGTGACGTCCAAAATTTTGTATAGTGATGTCAAGTTTTGTGGGAAAATGCACTAACTGGCAATCTATTTATTGTGTTTGAATTTAAAGCTTTATTTACCACATTTCCACATTTTTTGCAGGTGCAACCAAACTTTAAAATTATGCCTTTATATTTATGATAGAATTTTGTAAAAGTTTTTTGCTGAATTATGGTAACGAAAGCCTTGACTTGATAATTTGCTGGTTGTACAAAGTTACTGTTCATTAAAATCTAAAACATCACTGCAGTTATATAAGGCAACTTACTAATTCTCTCATTAGAGTAGGTCACTAATGGTCAAGTTTGGCCTTAAATCTCCACAGGAATAGAAATTTACAAAATGAGTTGAGATATTACATTATAAAATTTTGAATATGTTTAACTAATACATAGCAGGCAATATGATATGAACAAAGAGGTCTTTTTGATCTCATAATTATATAAGCTTCAGGATTGCAAAAAGGATTATTATCTAGAGTGATTTTCAGAAAAATTGAATGCATTATGACTCTGGTTAACTGCACCAACCAAAATGATGTTTTGTCGTATGTTTAAGCCAGATATAATAATATCAAATACAACATTTATTATATTTGAATCACTTCTTTGTTTTTACTTCCCTTGATATTGAAAACTTTAAATGATATCCACTGGTATTTGGAGATATTTATGGAAAGTTAATTTCACAAGGGAAGCAAAGGTGTTCACATTGATTTTTGAAACTTTAAAATTGTTCACACTTTCAAAATATATCTGATGGTAAGCAGTGTGACGACATATGCAAATATGAAGTCTCAGTGACATCCATTTTTCTTGATGATTTTTAATTTCATAGAAAAATTTGATAATATATCTGTTTTAACAGGTAAATGGGAAATTATGCAGCGCACAATCCAGAAAAGATGTGGATTGTGTCTATCTATCAAATATTCCATATTCTTTCTTATAAATATCAAGAGTACATTTGCCTAAATTTGTATCATTTAAAACAGATTTGATAATGTCAGTTTGTACAGTAAATGGTCACTTTGCCTGATATTTTGTTTCTTATCCCATGTCTGTTAATTTAAGATAAAGCATTATTAGGGCCATTATGTTAAATTTTTCTTTTCATCTTGTTGCCTTATGTTTCCAATACCAATCTACAGCGGTAATACCATGCTGGTTATGTCGTTGCCAATAAAAAGACTAATGGATGTTTTAATGATTTCAACTGAAATTGTCGTCTGTATCATACCCTATTGGGCTCACAGATGTACTTAAAGTGATTTTAATCTCAACCTTCAAAACATATCTCATTCCAATTAAATCTCTACATTGATCAGTCTGCTTCTTCAAGGTGTTGCCTAGCACCAGTGCTTACATCATATTATATTTGTTTTAGGCTCATGTTCATTAGGAGCTGCTCAAAACAGTTTACAGTTAGCAAGAGATTATTTAAAAGTCAGAAAACAATTTGGAAAAACTCTTGATAACTTTCAGGTAAATCTTTAACTAAATGGTATTGTTTTGATATTTATTGGATTTCAGTTACAAAAAGGATATCCTTAATTCATTAACCAACATGTTTCTGGAAGAAACCAACAAATTACAAAGAAAATAAAAGTTATTGACCACTTTGCTTAGGAATGTTGGCAATGTTGTTTACATTATAAAGTAGTGATAAATGTATTTTAAATATCATTAAGATAACCTCATATTACAGACAAATTATAAAGGTTCTTAAATCAGAAGTATTTTAAGTATAAACCAAAGTTATCACTTTTTTTCATATGATATTATGACTTCCAGTATATGGGAAAAAAAATGAGAAGAAAATTTTTCAGATCCCGGTAAATCTTGATATTCATAAGTAGCTGAATTTAGAAAAAATGTCTAACAGGATAAATAAGTATAAATTGACATGTTACATAAAATAATCACACAACATTAGGGGAAAAACAATTTCATAGCTTTCATTTAGCATATACATTTATGTATAAAACAAAAAAGACACGATATTTAAAATTTATGTGATTGGTCCAAATTTCAAACATCTACTTGTCAGAAACTACTAAGTGGATATAATTGTTACTTAGCAGAAATTATTGTTAGATGGTCCTGTACTTAACTTGTGAATCGTTTGCAGATCGGAAATTCAAAATGGCCGCCATGAGGAAACTTAGTTTAACATTGGACCCTATGGGAATTTCTTATTTTCATCTTCTTTTCAGGAACCAGTATTGGACTACTATTATGTTGAAAAACAAGAAGACAATTATCAAGCAATGTGTTACATGTAAATCTTTGTTCACATTAACTTTGATTCGGCAACTCTAAGCCAGGTGAGCGATCACAGGCTATTGGGAGCCTCTGGTTATTTTTACATAGGGTCACATGTTAATCTAAGTCTTGTTTAAATAAGACATTGAACATTGTTTATTTTCTCCTATTTTTATTTATCTTTATAAATTCACTTCAGGTCACCATAGGTAGTTCTTGATTCTAATCAAGTGTAGCATAAAGACTTTACATTATCTCATTCAAACTGAGGTAAAAAAATTAAAACCAATGACTTCTTGGAGACTACTGTTCATGAGAAACCACTTTGCTAAATAAATGTTGATAGTTGATGTTTATTTTTCCAATAGGACCTGCAATTTAAAATGAAGTATGTTCAATGTCTTATTTCAACAAGACTTAGATTAACATGTGACCCTATGTAAAATTCAGTTAAATCTTTTTGTCTTAAACTGCTGATAATTGCTAAGCCAACTGGAACCAACTCTGATGAAACATGATGGTTCCCTCTCAGAATATTTATCTAGCATCCCAACGACCATCCACAATAGCTGACACAGCTGAACATTGTTTAACATTGAAATTTTCGGTTAAAAATCTTCTTGTCTGAAACTGCCTAGGCAATTATAACCAAAATTTAGTAAATGTAAAATGATCCATATGGAGATCAAACTAAAACAGTCACCATTTTCCATCTAAGAGGGTTGTCAACAGCCAATTTTGTTTTCACAGAGAACCCTAACATGCCTATGTCAGAAACTGAGGTGAGCAATACAAGCTCCTAGGAGCCTCTTGTGTTCTTTGTGCCATATATTAGAAAATTAAAAATGAACACAACAGTTTCTTAGCTGGCTATGACAAACTGACATAGTTTACAATTAAATCCTGGAAAAAAAGTTTGAAAAACCTTCTAGTTGACACTATGACATCCCTATGACTTTATTTTACCCCCTGCTGTGTGGGCTCATGTTTTTTGTCCATTTTGTAATTTGTCTGGGTAATTGTTTTTGAGACACAAGGGACATGGGTCATAGTTTAGTGAGCACTGCTCACAGCTTTTCTAGTTTTACACCACCTGAAAAAAGGAAATAAAATAATCAATGTAATACAGGCTCCTTGGAGCCTCTGGTAATTTATATTGAGTCTTTGCATTACAGATTGTTATTAACATGAATCTACAATAAAACAGTTTGTATTAACATTCTTGGTGCATGGTATTGTCACTTCTTTATCATATGATTACAACTCATGGGTTTTTTTTTTAAATGTTGGTGGTTTTGCCTTAAGTGCAACATGTATTTGCACTTGTCTGTTAATTGATGTGTCTGCACAAATACAAGATTAAGGTCAAAGACATGAAAGATTTTAGGGTGATTTATGATCTTCATCAAAAAGACTTTAACTTTCAATGCATCACACCTTCAATAAGAATTTGCCATAGATTTTATATTATAAATGACAGTTCGACCCCAAAACAATACAAAGCCTTGTATATTTGGAAAACATACATGTCAGAAGCAGTTTTATCTGGTCTGAATGTTATTGTAATCTGCATTCACTGTTTATTTTATTTGTTGTCTAGAGATACTGGCCAGATACACTAAATAAGATTACAAGTTATTTACAAGAATGTACTTGAAGGGCAACTTGTCCTAGCTTCAGATTCATAAAGTATCTCAATTTTTGGGGCTTATTTTCTCAAATCAAAAACTAACAAGACCAAATGATCACAAAGTATTTACTTTTGGCACAGTTCACTTCAGAAATCGGCTTTTTTCAATTTTTTGATATTTCATTTGGATTGACCTATGCTTAATAAAAATATCAGTCTTACTTAGTGGTCGATAAATTATTAAAAGTTGTGCAAATTCATTCAATGGTTTCTACTATTATTGTCTATGAGATTTTTTGCATGGAAAAGGGAGATTACTCACTTTGGCCAGTTTTCTTAAATTAGCTATTAATGGCCCCTTCTATGTCACAAGTTCAAATTTTTTGTTGTTTTATGATTAGAAAAATATAATTCACAGTTTAACACAATAATTTAAGTAATACAATCATTATTTAGGAAATTTAATTTTTATGCACCAAAATTTGCTTGGGAAATTTTCCAATTCAAATCACTTTTTCACCGATAGTAAAAAAAATCACTTAAGGAAGAAGAAAATATTTTGCACTAAAATGATGACATACCTAGATACATTTTCAGTAAAATGTATGCCACCTACATCCCATTTTAACATGTTTAAAATCTTAAAAAGACCATTTCCAAAGAGAGCTGTTCTTACAGTAAGAACAACTCAAGGAATAAAGAAAAATCTCAGTTTAAAATGTTTTATGAACCTAATGCCAAAAGTTAATGGATAATGTTGCTTTTACTGTGAACACTTTGTATGAGCAATGAGCAGTTAGCACTATGCATGGCTCTTTTAAATACAAAAAAATTGTATGTCTTGATTAGAATGTACATGCCACACTTATAATAAAATACATAATTTTATTCTGTTTTATTGAGAATGTGTTTAAATTTGTGCTGATGCAAATAATACATGTATATAGAACATTCTTGTGCCAATAGAATATAAAAGTTGGTTTGCCAGTTTTATTATTCGAATACATAATACAAAAAATACGACACATATGTAGAGTATGGCAATAGAGTATTTTTAGAGAATATATAAAATTTTCAAAGAAAGTAAAAAAAAACATCTATGAATTTGAAATCTTTAATGAAATAAGTATTCTCAGAGTAATGTACAATGTAACTTTAAATGATGGAACATTCAGCAGAGGACTTCTCTGACAAAATTTCTGTTTATCCATGTGGAGATTCTCCAGAAGTAGTATTTGAAAGGAAGTGTACCAGCATTTCTATTTGAAACTTTGTTGCCACACTGTAAGTCTTAGGTTTAATTAATGATTAATTAATATTATAACTTTGATAATTTGAAGTGTTCTTGTATTTCTATGGTTTCCAGTATAAAACTGAAAGGAATCACATCTTTTGTAGGAGGATTTGGAGGCCAAAACAAAGCCTAATGCACCTCTTTTAAATCATACTGTTAATGTAGAAGAGGGAAAAGCCCCAGCTCAATCTCAGGCGGTGAAGTTTGGATGGATCAAAGGTGTACTGGTAGGTATATTGAATTGTAGTTAAGTCTAATTCAAATTTTTATTCAAGACTTAGAATAAGGGAAGCTTCAACTACCAAGGAGGAGTATAAATATCATCTTTTAAAGAAGAAATCACCACCCTATGTAACTACTGTCTGTAAACCTTACTCTGTAGAATGGCTTTTTTGGAAATGTCAAACCGTTATCTTAGAAATATTTGATTAATTTTTTGTCAAGAAATAGAACCCAATGAGTTGCTAAATAAAATATAAAAATAAAACTACTGCCCTCACTAGATACTTTTCAGGCACATGTGGGGAATTTTCGATTGTAATTTTTTTGTCTTCTAAGATACTAAAATTTCAAAATGGAATGATATCAACCAATTATTTGTATAAAATGTTGCATTGAGATGAGAAAGAAATTTTGGAATTACAAATTAAGTTATAACTTATATGCTACTCTATTGCCATTCTACATGGCTTTTTGTAAAACCCTGCCAAGAGAGTTATCTCCCTTTTACATTGTAAATCCCATAGAGACTTTTCTCTTGCTTCAGGTTCATTTACCATTAAAAAGAATATAAAAACAAAAGTAACTTCTGTTAAGACTCACCAAGATATATTTATTTGCAAAATTTTATTGAGATTAAAAAATGATAACACCTTTTACTTTTAAAAAAGTCATTCCATGAATAAGGTTTACAGACTGTATTGATCTGTATGTATCAGAAGAAGTATTGTTGGGCAATAAGTCTTCCCAGTATAGACTGCTGTACTAGTAAGGCAATTTTGTTTTTGAGTGTGGTGTTTGGTTGTTGTGGACCGTTAGTGAAAAGTTGTTAAAATACTCATTAATTTCAAATTTGTTGTAAAAATTCTACCAATTAAACATGACCCAGCCTTTTACTTGATTACAGCCTCTAGAAATTCATTAAGAATTGGCTGTGGATTAATAAATCATCAGCATTTTTCATCAATTTTTCAAGGCAAAATTAAATGGCTTACTGTTTATGACATAGTAATATGAAAGCAGAATTCTGTCCGATGAAAACAGGCAGAATTTAATCTCTGCAGGACCAAAGGACTGGCAAAAGTTTTCAACTTTCTTGGAGACTAAGTTAAATAGATATGGACTTTATAATGTTTGTAGACTAGAATAAAACATGGCTTCACACCTGATTGAAACTGAATATTGTTGACCCCCTGAGGCGTACAGTTCTTGAACATACTATAGAGATGCAGAAGTAAAACATGAATTGATAAATAAGAAAAGATATGAATAGATTTCATTGTCCACGAATAACGTTCCCTTTAAAATGCAGTGTATTATTTTTAAACATTGATATAAAGCTTGTTATGTATGGGTAGAAGTGGAATCAGTGAGAAAGACTGGTTGAATTAATACATGAGACAAACAGTCTTCCAGACCAGTCACGTATGAAGCTGTGGCTTACACAGCCAAATGTGCCACGCATGAATTTCATGCATAAAATTTTTCGTTTCATTTTTACACATTTACTTACGAATTTCGTATTAAAATTTTTTCGTGTCATTTTGACATAAAAAATACAAATGCAATTCATGCAAAATTCACACTTAAATTTTTTGATGTGAATTTGATGCCAAAATGTTTCTCATCAAATTCATCTTATTAGAATGTGATATTTCATGAATTTGTTATTAAATCGTGCGAACATAAAATTCTTGTCAATTTCGTGCAAATTTTATGCGTGGCACATTTTGCTGTGTATTCTTGTTTTATTCTTGTTCATTTTCATTCATGTCCCTTGACAAAGACCTTTTGGTCCAAAATTTGGGCAGAAAAGTTTTACCTTAACTTTTTTGTAGAGTTTCATATTTTGGTTTGTTTTTACCTTTTAAATATGGTTCCAGTATCTTTAAACCTTAAACATTTAGTCTCATAAGAAGACAACAAGATTTATTCTTTTTTCATATTGTTTGTTGACCTGGGTTGTTGATCATATAGGTAACCCCCAAGACATTTTATTGGACATTTGTACAAACTTCAAATTAAATTCCAAAATATAGACAAACTGCAAGTCATTTAAACTTGGCTGCATCTAACCTAGTCTTAACTATTTTTCAGTTTATTTAGTTTTTCTTGCATGTTATAAAACCTCGTGGACAGATTCAGAAATGTAATGGGATTCTGGGAATGTCATTATTCTGCTTAAATTTCATTAGTTAGGACATCATTTAGGAGGACAATCAGAATGCACAGAGCATTTTACCAGGATGGAAGTTGAATATCTAAATTTGCCAATTCCAGTGGTCAAACAGTTTTAAAAGGTCTCTTGGGTGTTAGAACTGGGCAGATATCAAAAAGCATAAAAAGTTCAGATGGTTGTATTCGTTAGCCTTTGTTCAGGATAGCACTTCATATGCAGTGTAATTAAGACATTTTCAATCGTTGTTTTTTCCATTTTGTCTACAATCTGTTTGATAGAAGAAGGAAATGCAAGGCACTATTTTTTTAAGAACTTGTTTTATGCCCCACAGGGGTCTGGTGAACTGGGGATAACATCTTGACAAGAAGTTGTGCAGTACACAATCCGATAGGAGGTGTGGATTGTGTCTTTCTGGCATATTTTCTTTCTATTAAACATTAAATTCAGCATGCTTACTATGAAGAATATGGAAAATAAACTTTGCACAATTAAAGATCTATCAAGTACAAATGTTTGGTTAAAATATCTCCGTGATGTTTTTGTGCATTCATATCTATTTTGAACAAAACACCGAAAAACGTTATATTCTTGTCAAAATAGTCAAATATACCCTTTCATTTTGTCAATATGACAAAAAGTATACAAGAAAAAGTAATGAATTATTAAAAAACGATTATTAAACAGCATTTTCACAACAACTTATTATTGTGTCACAAAATCTTAAATTTGGGCCAAATATAGGGCTTAACGTACCTACTCCTTTATCTACATTTTGTACATAAAGCAGCCAACGGAACTGTTGTTTGCACTAGTATTCTTTGTGCTATTAAATTGTCTGTAGTCAGTGTTGCAGAAATTTTTATTATATTGATACAGATTTAAGGGTATATTTTCAGGTACGATGTTTGCTGAATATCTGGGGAGTGATGTTATTCCTGAGACTGTCCTGGGTGACCGGGCAGGCTGGTATAGGACTGGCGTCAGTCATCATTCTTCTCTCAGTGGTTGTGACACTTATTACATCGGTTTCAATGTCTGCTATTTGTACAAATGGAGAAGTGAAAGGAGGTATGATTTAACATGTCAGAAATGCAACTGAGTTACTGTATCTTAATAGATACACAGAACTATACTATAAAATTCAATTTTAGATTAATATAATATTACAAACTTCCTGTTTAATATAGATGTAAAAGTTCAATAATTGAAAGTATTAATTTGAATCTGCAAGCAATTCTGTTCATCAGAACAACATGTATTGGTTTATCTATGTGAGAGAAGTGGGAATTGAATTTTAGACTTTATTACAATTGACCTTTGGGGAAGTAATAATCAGTAAATTCCAGAGATATACATGTATTAAGTCATTAATTGGTTCAATTTCCCTAGAGAAACATATTCCAAGTATTGAATGTAAAGATCTATCTAACTGTTATGTTGATTATGTTTGTCAATTAACCTGCTGCTGAGATCATGTTGTGCAATAATAATAGGAAAATAAACTCATTACCCAAACATCACATGAGATACTGGAAATACTTGTGGTATTCTGTAAAGATGTATACATGTCAAGTCTGCTATAAAAAGAATATAATGAGTATTTTGGTCAAAAGCTGTACTGTATTGCGAAATTTATCAAAAATTTTAATTAGTATCTACTATCAATACAACTTCCCTTTTTATGACCACCCCTCCCCAAAATATAATTTTCAGGAGCACGTCATTTCTCCATTTGTCTGAAACAATTAGTTTCCTGATGACAACTTTAGTTTCCCTTGTCTTAAAACAAAGACATAAGGAAGTTGAAGAACATTATTGATCTTTTGGTCAAAGGTCACTGTTATTCTAAAATGAAGTGGTTTCCTGTTGATAACATGTTAAAAGAAATGGGAAAAGAAAATATCTTTGTTTATTTTGCTGTCAATCAGTCATATGTCAAGTTTACTGTTACTAAAAAAGAAAAAAATGGCACCACATGATAATCTGATTATCTTGCCTTGAGGAAACAAAAAATAAAAATAGATTGTAGATCTTAATAAGAAAAGGAAATAACCATATTAGGTCAAAGGTGAAGATTGATTAATTGCTGTTTAAAGCCATGTCTGCAATATTTCAGCCTTGATTGATTAATTGCTGTTTAAAGCCACGTCTGCAATATTTCAGCCTTGATTGATTAATTGCTGTTTAAAGCCACATCTGCAATATTTCAGCCTTGATTGATTAATTGCTGTTTAAAGCCACGTCTGCAATATTTCAGCCTTATCGTGGCAGGAACATATATATATCTCATAATAAAATATTACCAAAAAAGCTATTGTTGGAAGAATTGGTTCCCGAAATAATTTCGTTTGATAAATTACAGAATGCACATGACACTAGTACTTGTTCCAGTTGTCTATCAGCAAATGCAGTCTTAAGGAGCTGCTGCTGACAATACAAGTTTTTTTTGCATTTGATCACAGAAATTTTGTGGTCTTATTATTTAATTGGCCTTTAATGAGCTTTGTCCATGTTGTCATCCAAAGACAGTTAGGTTTCTGTTCAATAACTTGTTCTAGTATTTGGATCTATTTGAAATTTCAACACAGTGATACCAAATATCCAATACAGAAATTTGGATGATCTACCTGTTTTTAAGAACGGATATAATGGGGATTTTTTTGTCTGATTTTGATGTGTTTTTATGCCACTACAAAAAATTGCAGTCATACTATGGTATGGTACAGTTGTTGGGTGTTGGTATTGGTAGATAGGTTGGTTTACACACAATAATATTTCATCTAGTAATCCAACTCTTGAAATTTTTTGGTACATTGATTTTGGTACTAGATAAAGGTTGGTAGTGATTTTGAATAATCTTGGGATAAGACTTAAAGACTTTTTATGCCCCCGCCTTTAGGCGTCGGGGGCATTAAGTGTTACCCCTGTACGTCCGTCCGTACGTACGTACGTCCGTCAATTTTCGTCAAAGATTTCTCCGCTTGTGTATGTTGGATTGATTTGATATTTG
>JARWCS010353770.1:0-10948 GCA_034783895.1 Geukensia demissa
CCTCGCGGGACTCATTATAACTGCTGTATAAACTTTATCTATGTGTTGGATACCTCGCTGGACTCATTATAACTGCTTTGTAAACTTTATCTATGTGTTAGATACCTCGCGGGACTCATTATAACTGCTGTATAAACTTTATCTATGTGTTGGATACCTCGCTGGACTCATTATAACTGCTGCATCAACCTAATCTATATGTTAGACACCTCGCAGGACTCATTATAACAAACGTAATCTATGTGTTGGACACCTCGCTGGACTCATTATAAATGCTGTATAAACATTATCCATGAGTTAGATACTTCACGAGACTATATAACTGCTGTATGAACGTGATCTTTGTGTTGGATACCTCGCTAAACTCATTATAACTGCTTAATAAATTTAATCTATGTGTTAGACACCTCTCAAGACTCATTATAACTGCTTTATAAACGTAATCTATGTGTTACACACCTCGCTGGACTCATTATAACTGCTATACAAACTTTATCTATGTGCTAGATACCTCGCGGGACTCATTATTACTGTCGAATAAACGTTATAACTGCTTTATAAACGTAATCTATGTGTTGGACACCTCGCTGGACTCATTATAACTGTTTTCCAAACGTAATCTATGTGCTATAACATTGCTGGAATCATTATAACTGTTGTATAAACTTTATCTATGTGTTAGATACCTCGCGGGAATCATTATTACTGTCGAATAACCATTATAACTGCTTTATAAACGTAATCTGTGTGTTGGACACCTCGCTGGACTCATTATAACTGCTGTATAAACGTTATCCATGTGTTAGATACCTCGCGGGACTCATTACTACTGCTGTATTAACGTAATTTATGTGTTGGATACCTCGCTGGAATCATTATAACTGCTTAATAAAGTTAATCTATGTTTTGCACACCTCACGAGACTCATTATAACTGCTTTATAAACGTAATCTATGTGTTAGACACCTCGATTGGATCATTATAACTGTTGTGTAAACGTAATCTATGTGTTATGCACCTAGCAGGATTAATTTTAACTACTGCATAAACGTAATTTATGTGTAAGACATCTCGCTTTAATCATTATAACTGCTTAAAAAACCTAAACTATGTGTTGCACACCTCACGAAACTCATTATAACTGCATAATAAACGTATTCTTATTGTTCGACACCTCGGAGGAATCATTATAACTGCTGAATAAATGTTATCCATGTGTTAGATACTCTTCTTGACTCATTACAACTGCTTTATAAACTGGAACTATGTGTTAGATACCTCGCGGGACTCATAACCGCTGTATAAACTTTATCTAAGTGTTGGATACCTCGCTGGACTCATTATAACTGCTTAATAAACTTAATCTATGTGTTTGACACCTCGCAGGGTCATTATAACTGCTTTATAAACGTAATCCATGTGTTATACATCTCGCTGAAATCAAAACGTAATCTATGTGTTGCATGAAGACACCTTGCTAGACTCATTAAAACTGCTTTATAAACGTAATCTTTATGTTATACACCACGTTGAACTCATTATAACTGCTTTATAAAACTCATCTATGTGTAAGTCATCTCGCTGCTATCATTATAACTGCTGTATAAACTATATCTATGTGTTAGATACCTCGCTGGACTCATTATTACTGTCGAATAAACGTTATAACTGCTTTATAAACGTTATCCATGTGTTAGACGCGTCTCGGGACTCATTATAACTGCTTTATAAACGTAATCTGTGTGTTATACACCTCGCAGGACTATAATATCTGCTTAATTAACTTAGTCTATGTGTAAGACACCTCACGGGACTCATTTGAAGTGCTTTATAAACGTAAGATATGTGTTATACATCTCGCTGAAATCAAAACGTAATCTATGTGTTGCATGCAGACACCTTGCTGGAGTCATTAAAACTGCTTTATAAACGTAATCTATGAGTTGGACACCTCGCTTTACTTATTATGACGGCTGTATAAACGTTATATGTGTGTTAGACATATCGCTGGACTCATTATAACTGTCATGTAAACGTTATCCATGTGTTAGATACCTCGCGGGACTCATTACAACGGCTGTATTAACGTAATGTATGTGTTGGATACCTCGGTGGACTCATTATAACTGCTTAATAAACTTAATCTATGTGTTAGACACCTCGCAGGACTCATTATAACTGCTGTATAAACGTTATCTATGTTTAAGACATCTCGCAGGACTCATTATAACTGCTTTATAAACATTATTTATGTGTTAGATACATCGTGAGACTCATTATACTAGTAACTGCTGTAAAAACGTAATCTATGTGTTAGACAGCTCCCAGGACTCATTAAAACTGCTGTATAATCGAAATCTATGTTGGACACCTCGCAGGACTCATTATAACTGCTTTTTAAACGTAATCGATGTGTTATACACTTCGCTGGACTCATTATTATTGCTTTATAAACGTTCTCCACATAGTTCCCACTTAGGTGTGTATCTGTCCGCAGTATCAGGACTCATTAATACTGCTTATTAAACTTAATCTATGTGGTAGACAACACGCAAGACTAATTATAACTGTTTTAAAAACATAATCCATGTGTTACACACCTCGCTGGACTCTATAACTGCTGTATAAACGTTATCTATGTTTTAGACATCTCGCAGGACTCATTAAAACTGCTGTATAAACATTATTATGTGTAAGATACCTCGCGAGACTCTATAACTGCTGTATAAACGTTGACTATGTTTAAGTCATATCGCTGGACTCATTATAACTGCTGTATGAACGTTATCCATGTGTTAGATACCTCGCAGGACTCATTATAACTGTTGTATAAACGTAATCTATGTGTAAGACACCTCACGGGACTCATTTAAACTGCTTTATAAACGTAAGATATGTATTATACATCTCGCTGAAATCAAAACGTAATCTATGAGTTGCATGCAGACACCTTGCTGGACTCATTAAAACTGCTTTATAAACGTATTCTTTATGTTATACACCTCGTTGAACTCATTATAACTGCTGTATAAACTTAATCTATGTGTTAGATACATCGCTGGACTCATTATAACTGCTTTGTAAACTTTATCTATGTGTTAGATACCTCGCGAGACTCATTATAACTGCTGTTTATCTATATGTTGGATACCTCGCTGGACTCATTATAACTGCTTAATAAACTTAATCTATGTGTTAGACAACTTGCAGGGCTCATTATAACTGCTTCATTAACGTAATCTATGTGTTATACAACTCACTGAAGTCATTATAACTGATGTTTAAAAGTAATTTATATGTTATACACCTCGCGGGACTCATTATTACTGCTTTATAAACGTAATCTATGTGTTATCCAACTCGCTGAACTCATTATAACTGCTTTATAAACGTAATTTATGTGTTAGACATCCCGCTCGACTCATTATATCTGCTTTTTAAACGTAATCTATGTGTTATATTCTCGCTGGACTCATTATAACTGCTGTATAAACTTTATCTATGTGTTAGATAAATCGCGGGACTCATTATTACTGTCGAATAAACGTTATAACTGCTGTATAAACGTAATCTATGTGTTAGACATGTTATACATCTCGCTGAAATCAAAACGTAATCTATGTGTTGCATGTAGACACCTTGCTGGACTCATTATAACTGCTGTATAAACGTAATCTTTGTGTTAGATACCTCGCTGGACTCATTATCACTGCTTTGTTAACTTTATCTATGTGTTAGATACCTCGCGGGACTCATCATAACTACTGTATAAACTTTATCTATGTGTTGGACACCTCGCAGGACTCATTATAACTGCTTTTTAAACGTAATCTTTGTGTTATACACTTCGTTGGACTCAATATAATTGCTTTATAAACGTTATCCACATTGTTCCCACTTAGGTGTGTATATGTCCTCAGTGTCAGGACTCATTATAACTGCTTCATAAACTTTATCTATGTGTTGGACACCTCGCAGGACTCATTATAACTGCTTTATAAACGTAATCTTTTTGTTATACTACCCGATGAACTCATTATAACTGCTTTATAATCGTAATCTATGTGTAAGACACCTCGCAGGGCTCATTATAACTGCTGTATAAACTTTATCTATGTGTTAGATACCTCGCGGGACTTATTATTACTGTCGAATTAACGTCATAACTGCTTTATAAACGTAATGTCTGTGTTGGACACCTCGCTAGACTCATTCACAGGACTTAATATAACTGCTGTATAAACGTAATCTATGTGTTAGACACCTCGTAGGACTCATTATAACTGCTGTATAAACATAATCTATGAGTTGGACACCTCGCTGGACTTATGATAACTGCTGTATAAACGTTATCTGTGTGTTAGACATATCGCTGGACTCATTATAACTGTCGTATATATACGTTATCCATGTGTTAGATACCTCGCGGGACTCATTACAACTGCTGTATTAACGTAATGTATGTGTTAGACAGCTCGCAGGACTCATTAAAACTGCTGTATAATCGAAATCTATGTTGGACACCTCGCAGGACTCATTATAACTGCTTTTTAAACGTAATCGATGTGTTATACACTTCGCTGGACTCATTATTATTGCTTTATAAACGTTCTCCACATAGTTCCCACTTAGGTGTGTATCTGTCCGCAGTATCAGGACTCATTAATACTGCTTATTAAACTTAATCTATGTGGTAGACAACACGCAAGACTAATTATAACTGTTTTAAAAACATAATCCATGTGTTACACACCTCGCTGGACTCTATAACTGCTGTATAAACGTTATCTATGTTTTAGACATCTCGCAGGACTCATTAAAACTGCTGTATAATCGAAATCTATGTGTTAGATACCTCGCGAGACTCTATTACTGCTGTATAAACGTTGTCTATGTTTTAGACATTTCGTTGGACTCATTATAACTGCTGTATGAACGTTATTTATGTGTTAGACACCTCGTAAGACTAATTATAACTGCTTTAAAAACATAATCCATGTGTAACACACCTCGCTGGAACCTATAACTGCTGTATAAACGTTATCCATGTGTTAGATACCTCGCGGGACTCATTATTACTACTGTATAAACGTAATCCATGTGTTAGATACCTCGCGGGACTCATTATTGCTGTCGAATAAACGTTGAAACTGCTTTATAAACGTAATCTGTGTGTTGGAAAACCTCGCTGGACTCATTATAATTGAGGTATAAACTTTATGTATGTGTTAGATACTTCACAGGACTCATTATAACAGCTTTATAAACGTTATCTGTGTGTTAGACATCTCGTTCGTCTCATTATAACTGCTGTATAAACTTAATCTATGTGTTAGATACCTCGCGGGTCTCATTATTACTGTCGAATAAACGTTATAACTGCTGTATAAACGTAATCTGTGTGTGAGACATCTCGCTTGACTCTTTATAACTGCTTTATAAACGTAGTCTAAGTGTTAGACACATCGCAGGACTCATTATAACTGCTGTATAAACGTAATCTTTGTTTTGGACACCACGCAGGACTCATTATAACTGTTATACAACTTTATGTTTGTGTTAGATATCGCGTCGGACTCATAATTACTGTCGTATAAACGTAATATATGTGTGAGATACCCCGCCAGACTCATAATAGCTGTCGTATAAACGTAACCTGTGTGTTATACACCTCGCTGGGATATTATATCTGCTTAATTATCTTAGTCTACTGCTTTCTAAACGTAAGATATGTGTTATACATGTCGCTGAAATCAAAAAGTAATCTATGTAGACACTTTGCTGGACTCATTATAACTGCTTTATAAACGTATTCTTTACGTTATACACCTCGTTGAACTCATTATAAATGTTGTATAAACTTTATGTATGTGTTAGATACTTCGCAGGACTCATTATAACTCCTTTATAAACGTTATCCGTGTGTTAGACTCCTAGCAGGACTAATTTTTGCCGCTGTATAAACTTTATGTATGTGTTAGATACTTCGCAGGACTCATTATAACTGCTTTTTAAACTTTATCTATGTGTTATAGATCTCGCTTGACTCATTATGACTGCTTTATAAAAGTAATCTTTATGTTATACATCTCGCTGGACTCATTATAACTGCTTTATAAACATTATCCATGTGTTAGACGGGTCGCGGGACTCATTATAATTGCTTTATAATCGTAATCTGTGTGTTATACACCTCGCAGGACTATTAAATCTGCTTAATTAACTTAGTCTATGTGTTAGACACCCCCTGGGACTCATTTAAACTGCTTTATAAACGTAAGATATGTTTTATACATCTCGTAGAAATCAAAACGTAATCTATGTGTTGCACGTAGACACCTTGCTGGACTCATTATAACTGCTTTATAAGCGTAATCTTTATGTTATACACCTCGTTGAATTCATTATAACTTCTTTATAAACGTAATCTATGTTAAAGTAATCTCGCTGGTATCATTATAACTGCTTTGAAAACGTTATCCATGTGTTAGATACCTCGCAGGACTCATTAAAACTGCTGTATAAACGTAATCTATGTGTAAGACACCTCGCACTGCTCACGAAAACCGCTGTATAAACGTAATCTAAGTGTTGGACACCTCGCAGGACTCATTATAAGTATTTCTTTTCGTATTAGGGCATTTACGGTATCGTAGTATCTTTACAGTCCTTAATAATACATAATAGTGCATGATTTTCATGCTTTTCGCCCGATGTTATGGGAATGCCTATATAAGCTTACCCGGGTTTTAATTCATTACCAAATCTCGCTACAACACGAATCGTTTACTTTAAAATTAAAAAGGGAATGTCTTTTTCACAAATATGTATATTTTATTTGATGTGTATTTTTCATATAATGTGTTGTATTAGACATTGTTAAAGATGCTCGTTATGATGTTGTAGCGAGTCACTCATCCTATTACTTGTTTCTTCATTATTGCCCATTGAAGTAAAGATAATATTTATTTTCGGATGGGAGTTTCGAAGAATAAAATAACAACCTTGAAATATCGTTGTATAACACTATAAAGTAGACTTATTAGAGTCTGTTTTTCCTTGATTATAGTTCACATGGGTATATTTTGTGTAGAAACTATCTGAATCCAGAATTGTTCAATTACAAAAAATATCAATATAGCAAAAGATAAAAATAAACGACCTGGCTAACTTCTGTTTTTTTTGTTAGTTCACTAGAGTTTCTTGCCAAAGGTCAGTTGAAAATCTCGTGCGACAAATTCTACAAATATGCTATCAACCAGAAAATCCAAGAATATCACTTTCACTGTATTTATCAAACAAACAGTACGTTCTCTTGTTCTTGTAATTTTGGTATCCAGAATAAAGAAGTTTAAAGAACTCTTCTTATGACGTGTGCATTTCCCACTTGTACAGATTTCAAGGATTTGATCTACGATTATAATTTTTAATAAAAGTTACCTGACTTTAATAACCAGAGGCTCCATATAGCCTGTAATTGATCACCTGGCAAAAATACAGATTATAATAAAAATATGACGCCTTTTTACAGTAGGTACTAAAAATTGCTCTTCTGTTTCTGTCAAGTTCGTAATATCATGTTGTGCTTTATTTTATTTGAAATTGTCTGCATACTTTGCATCGACTTGAAAAGTAAAATCCTATGTTGGTTTTAAGGTTAGTTTTTAAATCGTTTTGCCACATCAGAGTTAAGCGCCCGCAATCATCTTAACAACACCATCATACATTTGTACTTTATTAAACTTTCCAAGCTAAGACCCTGTAATTCATAGGATGCCGATTATTGTTACATTTAAATATCATCACAATTTACTTTTTGGAGCATTTTACAGATTGCCTGAAAGTATGTGTCCATTATTGAAGGCATTAGAGTACCCTGTAGATTTTTGTGACATGTAAGTTTTTAGATTGCTGTTTTATAGCCAGTCATACCACATTTGCTTTTTCTATACTGGTTGTTGTGGCGGTTTCCTGATTGTTGAATACATATTGATATATAATATGTACATTTCAAGGAGAAACATCTCGTCAGTTTTACTGTTGGCTACTAATAAGAAGCAGAGTTTTATCGTTCATGGATTAAGCATTTGTGAAAGTATTGTAGATCGAATTAAAAAATGAAGCTCGTCTGGCACAACATGATCAGCTTCTATAGTGTAAAAGGAGCAAATTTGACTCTAAATCTTTGCATTTACAGTTCCTTATTATCTTTTTATACTTCTTCACCGGCAAAAACGCCCCGCATGTCACACATGCTTGACACGCATATCACATGCGTGTGACACACATGTGATTGATACGAAAAATGCCACACAGGTGACACGCATGTGGTAACACACACGTTTAAAAATTTGTGTTACACATGTGACGCATGCGTGTAAATTTACGCATGTTTCACATATGTTTTAAAGCTAAATATAAATTGATTAAGAATAAGGTATTTGGGTGGGGTGGTATGATCCACACATGTAAAATTACACGCCTGTGTCACATGCCTGACACACATGTGAAACATTTGTATACCCAAGCATGTGATACATGTGTGGGAAATCACATATGTTATACATGCGTGTCACGCATGTGTCACATGCTTGATGTCTTTCACATGACTTACACATGTGTCACATGCGTGTCATTTTTACCCTAGTAACCACTTCACCAGTGTGACAATCTCCACATGACTAATTCAACATTACATCCATCTCTCCATCAAGAAACAATTGCTTCGCTGATATCAACAATCTCCACGGCAAATCTCGGTGTCAACAGGTGACTTTGCAACGACAAACCAATGATACCTGGATTTTGACTCAATCATTTTTTGACTTAAGAACTATTTTGACGTAGGCTGTCTGGCAATAATTGGCGGATCCTGCGTGGCAGAGATGTGGTATGATATTGGATTAACCGCAACCTCTCCGTAAGATTGTGATTTCACTTGATACTATGGTTTAAGGCTTTGTGGCAACCTGTACAAGTTTGAGATTTACAAGTTTTTCGATAGCTGTCTCAGATAATCATATAACATCTCCTTTTTCTCTATGCTTCTTGAAATTGCTTTTATTTTTCAATTAATTTTACATAAAAACGATGTGATTAAAAGAAGTCTAAGAAAACGACACACGCTGAAACAATAAAATTAGATATTGTGTTTAGCCTCTTGAGAGTTTAATTAAGAAATGTGATATTACAAATCTTGCAAAGTTCACAATTCATTCAGATATATTCAAAATCGTGGTTTTTACCACCTCGACTTTGACGTATTAAAGATTCCTTTGCAAATGTTTATAAGAAATAAAAGTTCGCGATGAGGATTTATTGACCATTAATACTTTATTTCTCTAAAGTTAATAAGGACTTATTTATTTTTATTGTCCAACTCTAGGCTTCAAATCTTATAACATAATATTGGCTGTTGTTTGTCCATTTATCAAATATTTTAGTCTAGACATTAAAAGCAATGATGTTGTTACTAATCTGTGTGTTTTACAAAACTACACCGAGATTCAGTTTTGAACACATACATTTATATAGAAATACGACATGTGGCATTATTGTCCAGAAGACAGCCATCCAAAAGACAGTCAAATTTCTACAGGTCCCATTACGGCCACCAATAATAAACCGGAGTCCATACCATAACATAAGCTGTAAACGGTCCCCAAAATAAAAAAAAAAAAAAAAATAAACCTACTCATAAAACATGACAATCGACAAAATCTTTTAAGCTTTATTGGCTATTTGTTTTATCAAAGAAATTAATTCTTACTTTTAGCAAAATAATGTTGTAGGATTTGAAGCCTCGAATTGGACGAATAGACCTATTAAGCTTTATAGTTATGTAGTTATTACACACATCATGGTTCAGTTGTACCAGGATTTCAGTTTTTAGTTATTGTCATTATTGCATTTGTCAGTACCTTCAACATTTCAGTATCATCATTTTATTTTTTATCATTCATGGTACATTTTCTTGAAAACAAAACAAAAATGATTTTAAGCATAATGATTTGCCAGGTCGTTAAACTTCACCTTTCGTTTTGTTGATTATGTTTTGTCAGTGAGCACATAGAAAAGGAGATTTTATATAATTGTGTAAGAGACATTTATCGTTTAATATTTTAATTGTAAACATCTGGCTCGATGATCTGTGATGATCTTCAAATGGAAAACCATAATTTTTGTGGTGTTCCTGTTACTGCAGCTTTGGTTTTCAGTTTAGTGCTGTGGGTAAGATGTTTGTCCATTGTTTGATTTTGTTGGCCAAGGTCTTTTCTGTCTTGTGACGTAACTTTTTTATTGCCCCTTTGGTGTCTTTGCATTCCCTTTATTAATAATTTACTTAAGTATCTAGTAGGTCTAAATGGGTTGTTATTAATTTAATAAGTTACCAAATTTTCATAAAGGTTTGAAATCCTGATTTATTATCAATTTTTTTAGGTGCATCCAACTTTGAAATTCATTTAACTTAATTCATATTATAGAATTTGGTTAAGGTGTTAACTAATTTATGGTTACGAAATCCTTGAAGTAATAATAAGCTTGATAAGCCTGTAATACAAGAATTACTTTCATAAACATCTAAAACATTACTGCATATACAGAGGCAAAAGGACAAGTTGAGAAATATATACCGTATAAAAGAGCTGAATTGACACCCCGTCAAGAAATAAAAAAATATCATTACACGAAATAGACAAAGAGGGTTAACTTATTTCTAATTTTTAAGACAAATGAGATAATTTCAACGTTTATATAGTAAATTTCCCCACACTTATAGCAATTTACCTGGTTTCCATGCCTATATTTAAACGTCACACTTAAATCGAAACTCGTTCTTGTTTCAAAATACAAAACTAGTCGAAGCAGCTACGCTGCATATCCCCGCGCTACTCTGGTGTTTGATGTTATAAAAAGAAATAAGTAGAAGTTAGTTTTTCAGAATAAG
>JARWCS010353781.1:0-10948 GCA_034783895.1 Geukensia demissa
TTCATCATCAAAAATTTTGATCACTGAGATGCATTAATTTTAATATAAAATGATACATAATTAAAACGTTTAGATGACTTTTACAGAGTTATTTCCCTGAGGTGTATGGTACCCCCTTAAGGTAAGACATCAGTCGAAACACTCCCAGCTGTATTAAGTGTAAAATATCATTACTAGCAAAGAACGCAAGGTAGTGTGCAAATGTCTAAAAAGTATCGACAGCAATTTGGACAAAAATGAAACAAAGTATTGACTTTAATGTTTGTTTGTTTGATTGATTTGGGTTTAACGCCACTTTCAACAATATTTTTGCATATCGCAAACTTCAGTTTTACTGGTGGAGGAAGCCGGAGCGCCCGGAAAGAACCACCGACCTTGGGCAGATAACTCTAATTAAAATTAGATCTCCGCCGCGACCAAGTAAAAAACAAAATAAAAAAGAGGGGAGCAAGTGCGGAGATCTGATTTTAATTAAATTGCAGATAACTGACAAACCTTATCACGTGCGATAGACTAAAATAAAAGAAGTTTTATCGTAAAATATTGATCAGAGAGTGTAATAAAGATGACATTTTTGGATAAGTTTTTCGAGTAATTGATAAGTCCTAATGGGTTGTATGTAATCACTAGTTAGTTACAACATTTCCATTAAAGGTTGGATATGACATTCCGTTTTTTAATCAAATTCTGCATATGAGCCAAACTTAATACCTTTATATTTGTGACAGAATTTAGTTTATGGTTTAATTATTTATGGTAACCAAATCCTTAACTTAATACTTTGCTTGTTATACAAAGATTAACCTTCTTTAAATCTAAACAAGACTATAAGAGTTAGCCAATCGTTTTTTATTGCTTTTTTTTGAAAAATGAATAACAAATTTGATCGTGTTGGACGTTTTACATGTTTATTTTGTTCGATTTGGACTTTTTATAACAAAAATATTATATTAATAATAGATATATTCTTTTCAAGGAGTTACCTCTCATCAGTAGTATTAGAACCAAAACGTAGAAAGTCCGAGGTCCAAACATAAAAAACATTAAAATGCAAACAAATCGAAATGGGAAGCCATATCCGACGACAGGGCTAAATACTTAGTGCTATACTTTTCCGTATTGTCAGTACTTTCAAATTTCTACAAATGCAGCAAATCATCAGTTTTCACCACATTTTTACCTGAATAACTACCTCGGACAAAATATTCCCTGTACAAAATTTAATGTTTGAAAACATCTTGCACACAAGCGACCTTACGCACTACGTGTTCTGAATTGGCTTACCGGCGTACATTAAGTCATGAACTGTTTATTTCAGTTGGTCCACGAATGGAACTGGAAATTAATGAAATTTGATTGATCTTTCGATTTTTCGCACCTAATGCCTGATAAAGATTAAACCAGAAGAACGCTTTACACGCAGTTAAATTTTGTTTGTAAATATTTGTTTGGCGAAATCCAGAAAAAAGATAAGGCCGATGCGCATTAATGAAATAAGCAAAAAGACTGATTTTTGCAATATATTGTAAGGTGAAATATTAAAACACAAATTTCACCGTTACAGATCCCATATGGGAGACAACTTTTATTAACCAAGAAAAACGAAAGACCGAATTCCCTGATGGTTATCTTTATATTTGGCTTATACGCACTCATTACGTCATGAACTGTATATTTCATTTAGTCCATGAATGTATATGTATATTCACCATATTTATTCAACATGGGTAAACTTGAATTTGGAAAGATTCAATTTACATCTTTCCAATATTGTAAATTGTAAAACTCCATAATCCCCGATTTTTCATCTTTATATTCGGCTTAACGGTTTTAATTACGTCATGAACTGTATATTTCACTTAGTCCACGAATGTATATGTGTAGTCACCATACTTGTTCAACGTGGGTAAACATGTACAATGTATTTAGAAAGATACAGTTTACATCTTTCCAATATTTAAATTTGAAAAGATTGAAATTTGAAAAATTCCATAATTCCATTTTAATTTTCATATATGGCTTATCGGTGTTCATGAGTTCATGAAATGTATATTTACTAAAATACTAGTAATTAGTCCATGAATGTAACTAAAAATTCTTCCTACTTTGGCTCCTATTGACTGATGAAGGTAAATCCAGAAGAGCATGCAATTAAATTTAGCTTTTGAATATTTTTATAAATGTATGCAAGATGTGGATCGTGTCTTTTTGGCATGTATTCCATATTCTTCACCCCCGGGACGGCCGTTGTATTGAAATAGGCCGTTCGGTTTCATTGAGAGCAGGTAAACTCTTGCTAATTCGGCACTGGTTGGTTGGGTGGGTTTTATAAATACTCGACCGTCGGAATGGGTTAGAAAAAGGAAACACGTTTACTCCTCCAGGGGTAGAACCACTTCTAAAGAGGTGTCCATTTGCTTTGGGGAATTATAAATTCACAAACCGTATCGGACGAAACCGCTACCGCCGAGCATAGGAGAATGCCGCGCTCTCACAACGTTAAAGATCCCATTGCAACAGCTGGTAGAGGTCGTTGCTGGCCAGTTGCGTAGGATTAATACCCAAACAGTCCCAATTTGGCATCCGATGGCTTGAACATTCCCTCATTTTCCTCCATTTCTAACCTCAGGCTAACTCCTTTTATGCTTGATAACTTGTTCTCGTCCTATATATGCATGGAATATTTGCCGCTGGACGGTAAACAACTTTGCGGAGGTAGGTTCATTATGTTTTCTATTGTTGTATCACAGCTGTTTGCTACGAAGCGACTTCAACAGTCAAATCCGGTGCAGTTGTTCTTAAGATCTGCTTAATGTCGTTTTATCACAACAATGTCGCAAGTTAGGGAAGGTCGATCGCTAATCTCCTTGCACAAACTTCATGTAATGGTTTTACATTGAAAACTTAATTGTTTATTGTTATACATTTGAATACAATAACAATTTTATTTTGGAAACTTTTTTCAGTTTGACATAGGGGATGGATATTTGTCCATTATTGAAGGCCTATTGGCAAACTGTGGACACTTATAACACATCTCCTTCTTCTATAATTAGTTTCCTGTCTAATATTGCAATTAAAATCCTTGGTGTTTTAGAATATGCAAATAAAAACACTTTTTGACATCATTCTTATACCTCTTACAAACTGGTCTGATAAGATTTTTGATAATCATAGATTTTACATGTCAAGACCATAACTATTTTACATTTTACTTTGCAGATCTTTTTAACATTCGACTCACCAGTCACTTCTGGCATAAACATGAAGTTTGTGGCCAATTACTCCACAATTGAGGAAATATTGAGAGGCGATTCTGTACATCAGAATCCAGAATCATCATTTACACCACCTGTTCACAGATCAACGTTGCAGTAAGTATCAAATTTGTAGACTTTTTACCTTAGTGGTGACAGATTGGTTAGCAAAGTCTCAATGTACATTGTAAAATTATGTACGATTAAAATATATCATACTTCTATATTTTATCCCAAAGAAGCATAATTTATGGTGAGACGGAAGGGCTAGGAGGAACCGCCTCCCCTTTTGAAAACCAACAAGCACTTTTAAAATCGATGTTGTTATTTAACAGTGACTTTTTAATTCGATATTTTGTTTCAAGAGCGACCATCAAAGTATCTGGAAATTGCAAGACTGCCGGATTTTGCATCAAATACCATTAAGCTTTTAAGGACTTTTGCGAGCCCAGACTCCCTACCTACGACACCCCTTGCAAAAGCCTGCCTGCATGTTAGAGGCCTTTGTCAATGGTGGAATTCCAATCCTTTGACGAGCTCTCATCGCATCGACTAAAAAACTATGTTTAAATGTTAAATGACAAGCAAAAAACAAATTTTAGTAAATAAAACAATAACAGTAAAATATAAAGATGACAGGAAGACAATTCAATGGTCACGAGTCTATACAGTGCTTACTGTTTCCAGCTTCCTACAATGAATCAGAGATCAAAACAACAATTAATTCTAATACAGATAGAAATTCTATCATTCTTCGTGTAAAGAAACCATGTTACAATTTACACAAAATATGGGCTACGTGTGCTTTCCTACATATATCATCGCCCTGAATTTAAAAATGAAATCATTTGTTTCAATATCAAAAATGGTTCGATAACAAAAAACCATTTTGTCCCCTAAATGAATTTGAAATGCAAGCGCGTCTTTATATGCTTACACGGACTACTTTTCCAGATACTTTAGTTGAGCCAAAAATTCTTTCATGTCATGTAACGTTAGTTAGCATTATATTTGTTGATATTTTCCACTCTACTACCACTCAATGTAAAATAGAGACAAACATAATTCCAGCTATCGATAAGTGTGAAATTAAGAGACCAATTTCCCATCTATCAGTCAGTATGAATGTCGAGAAACATTATTCTAGATATTGATAAATGTGAAATTATGAAAAACATAATTCCAGCTATCGATAAGTGTAAAATTATGAGAAACAAAATCCAGCAATCGGCCAGTGTGAAATAAAGACAAACATTCCAGTTATTGGTATGTGTAAAATTAAAACAAACATAATTCCAGCTATCGGTAAGTGTGAAATTATGAGAAACATAATTCCAGCAATCGGCCAGTGTGAAATAAAGACAAACATCCCAGCTATCGGTAAGTGTGAAATTAAGACAAACATAATTCCAGCTATCAATAAGTTTGAAATTATGAGAAACATAATTCCAGCAACCGGTTAGTGTGACATAAACACAAACACTCCAGCTATCGGTAAGTGTGAAATAATGAGAAACACAATTCCAGCTATCGGTCGGTGTGAAATAAAGACAAGTAAATTCCAGCTCAGCTATCGATAAGACAAATATAATGCCGATCTAGTTAAAATGAGCATGAAATTAAAGAATCATTTCTAATAAAATTGGTAAAAAGACCGACCATTTAAAAAAATTAACCTGAAATGACGCTACACACAATAAAGACCTGAAAACAGATGGTAAGATATTATACTTAGTCGTATTAAGAGGAAACGTCAGAAGATCGGAGGACAATCATAGGTCGCTGTGCCCCTGATTTGGGGTTTATTTTTAGCGTGCTGAGACAGCAGTGTTCCATGATTAGGTAATTTCAATACATGAACGGGTAAGCAAGAAATTCGACTGCTGATTTTTTCTTTAATCCTTTTTTTTTTTGGTCATCAACCACAGAATGAAAAACCGTGTTTAAATATGAAACAAAGGAAGTTACGAGAATAAATTTAATACCGAATGACCTGTTTTATTTCACTTAGTATATTCTGAATCTCAGTGTTTCAAAGATTGAGATTAGGAGTTTTGAAGGAAAGTGTCTACCTATTTGGTTCGCAGGTTGCAGTGTCTTTATATGAATTTGGGTTTTCTTTAATCCAGTATTACTCTTGTGTGTTTCACAATGAACAGTTTTACGCATTCCTAAACGCTCGGTACCTACCTGTACTGCATGATAACTGGTCTGCAAGTTTAAATTCAATAACAACGATGTTACCAGGCTGACTCTTTGTCGGCTGGGGTATCAGAAACCTCTTTCGGGGCTGGCGTCATATTGGTTTATAGTATTTGTTGACATTTTTGTCTTTATTCTATATTAAAACACAAACATCAAAACCAAAACAGTCCAAGTAAACAGCCGAACTAAGCTAAGGATTACCTCTGCATCAGAAGGTTGAGCCTCAGAATTTTTTTTATCAATTTTATAATCATTTATGTAATGAATCATAACTAGCGGACTTTTTAACTGTTTTATTATACTTTTAGCCAGGAGCTATACATTTAATTTAATATTTCCATGCAACATATGAAAAGCTACTTCAAATTTTCTTTTTTTTTTACATCGACATTGCCGCCGTCACTACTGCTCACTTATAACGTCGCGTAATTGTGATGGTAATGTGTGGATTAAGAGTTACGGCATGGACACTTTGTCCAATAAAATCATATCTAGCGAAATTTTCCGGGAAATATGACTTAGCTAAAAGGTGCCATGGAAATAGTCTTTTGGTGCCAGGGAAATAGTTTTTGGCGCCAGGGAAATAGTCAGCGATGATGGTTTTTGTCAAAATAGCTTTTTTATTCTTTTTCTTGTAGATCTATATAAGAAAAAATTACCAAAAGTATAATAACAAAAACTATTTACAACAGTCTGTATGAAGGTATGAGAGCCAAAAGGTTAACCAGGAAGGCACGCTATTTCATTAATGATTCTTACGAATTCGCAGTATCTTATCGAAATGGACCTATTTGTTGATGCCATACAATCCTAGAAATGTATAATATTAGGACGTTTAGTTAGGTTATTTCTTATTTTAAGGTTACTAAGTTCCTTCAAATATTTACAGTAACGTGGAATTCACCATCTATTTCCTTGGCTACTTTTATTATTTTACCTTTGTTCTTCCATCTTTCATGTTTAGTGGTATACTAGCTTTTATAAGATGTTCGAAATTTGGATAATATTATAAAAAGCCATTTTCTCCAAAATATCAAAATATTCTTCAAAGTCCTAAAATTTTATAATTAGGCGTTTAAGAAGAGTTCTATATCATTTCTTTTTTTTTATTGGTAACTTAACTTTTCTCTAATTGTTGACTTTAACTATATATGCATCACTAATGAAAGTTTATGTGTTCCAAATATACTTTTACTCTTCTCGGATTGAAGTTAACCCGGATTACACTTTTTTCTTACAGTACAAGTGACGGGTTTGAGTATAAATTTTCCGATGATACAGGCACACTTCTCTATGCCGGATTTCTTCACCCATCCGTCGGCTCTGACGCTCGGATTATTGTGAACTTTACTGGATATGATCTGAATAGTGAGCAAATATTAGCTTTTTACACATAAATGCATGTAATAATATTTTGTTGTTTTCTCAATAAACTATACTCTGAAAAATAAAAAATACTTATTTTCAACCTTTAAAGTCAGACATGCTGGTTTCTAAACAGATTAAAAAACTACAATTTCAAGGAATTTTTTTTTTAAATTGTCAGATCTAGATATAATTCAATTATTCATTATAATTCGATAATATTTTCTCTTGTTGCTCATTTTTTAAATTAGAGATTAACTTTCTTGACAGTTTGACACTTTAATTTTTTAACTTGGAATGTAAAAAAAACATATAAAATCTTTTTTTTCAGACGGACTCCCTGTAACGACAGAAATCACACGAGTTAGTGCCTATGCAAGCTATATAGGTACATGTATACATTACAAACTCAAGTATTTTTCTGAAATAACAACAAAACATTTAATAATACCCTTACCCCCTTATGTGTAGTATCTATGAAAATGAAAAAATAAAGGTAAATATAAGAGAGACTTTTGGATTTCGCATAGCAAGTCAATGGGTTTGCTATGTGAAATCCAAAATATCTTTAGAAACAAAATGTCAAAATATCGGGTGCATAATTGCATTATATGTTAAAGATTCTGTGAAAATTTCATTTCAAGGACATTAACTCAGATGTTTTCAGTTACTGTTGCAAAAGTGACACTCTCATGTGATTCATGGTTGTATCATATTATTTGTTGATGTCCTTTGTCCAACCCGTAGACATTACTAATGATGTAATCCATCGGTATATGTAAATTCTCTAACCCTTAGGCATATTTTGAATATCTGTAAGGTGAGAATCTTTTTATCAGATGATAGACAAGTACACTTTTAAATGAAATATAACGACGAAAACAAGCAGACCAACGTTAACCCTTAAAAGCAGGATCGGGAAGGGTAAACAACTTCTGTTCCACTAGTGACAAATTAAACTACATACATGTTATGTCACTGTTATTAACTGGTTGTTTTCTTTTAGATACATGTACAGCTCCATCAACAGAGTCGCCAGTAGATTTTACTGTTTGTGACTGTGAGTTTAGTATAGTTTTAATTTATATTTCGTTTGAACTTGGGTATCTTTTTTATGATAAAAAGTCATATTTAATTATTAACCTCGACAAACTAAGGTGTATTGCTAAATATAAAAAAACATAACAAGCTGCTTATGCAATTAAAAATAAATCACTGGAAAATACAACTCGTTAATGGGGGTATTATACAATACAACTATAGTTGAAAAGAATTTGAAGATAACAAAGGAATTGACAAAAATGGTGTTAGAAGATAGACAAGACTATGGCCAACATAAGGAAACTAAAGAAAAACTCAGTTCACAAAACAATACACAATTAACTAAAGCTAGAGTTTAACCAATCCTCTTGAAAAAGAGAGTTAGTTCCGGTTCCGGTAGAGTAATCAACCCCGGCTTCACTAGTGTCACCCGTCATGTCAATCAGTAATCAAAGTCGATAAAAAGTCACTGGTAATAGTCACAATTAGTATAAGAACAAAATCGAAGTAACGAATTCGAATGAGGGAAGATCTCCGTTGCCATTTCTGAAACAGTGATTTCATATCGCTAGGCGACGTAAAAATTTCTGAAGTGATTGATTGGCATCAGAAATCCCCACTGCAGTAGCTTTTTGTCAGCAGCAATCCTCTATCAATACAATCCTAATGGTTAGCACAATTCCTTGTGTGGCCTATCAACTGAGAAATATGTACTCTTAATAACACAAAGTTGGACAAATTAAAACATGAACATCAATAAGACATCATTATTATTATTGTTGTAAATAAATAGTTTAAATGCAGTAAGTTTTCAATTAATTTGTTTCGGGCACCAAGTACTGCCTTCCATAGACAAACCTTGCGACATATGTCTATCTAAAAGAATGGTAAAGGTCCATGAGAAACGATAAACGAACATTATATGAACCAAAGAACATAAAACAAAAACAATTATTCAAACGACATTATAATTGCGTATAACAAAATTATCGCTCAACTATACTTTTCATCTTTTTTTCTTTAAATTTTAGCCGCACCAGTTGTCGCTCCAGAATTTTCCGTTTATGATGTCATATACGGAGATAATGTAACATTAAAATGCACAATTTCCGAAAGTCAATTTACAATTACTGGGGCATTGTGGAGAACTGTATCTAATGGAAACGTTTCTCTTGATTCTACAAATTTGCCAGGAGATATTGTATTAACTTTAACTGATGTTAACTTCGCCCATAAAGGAAATTACAGTTGTGTGGTCACAAGTGAGCTATCTTTGAAGGCTTTTGGCAGGATATCAGTAAATGTAATTGGAGGCAAGTTTAACAAAATAGAAGGTTTACATTTTTATTCGTAATTATTGGTTTACCTTCTACGGTTTTATTTATTATTGGAAGTCTCCTAGTTCTGTGCTTAACGCACTTATGACATATGTAAGAGAAACAGATCTAAAGTTAAAATGTCACATGCTTTATTTTTAAATACGTAGCTTTTTAAATAATTTTTGGTTAAAACTAAAGGATTTTTCATTGTATTTTCCTTGTTATATTGCCGCCACATGTAGCGTTGGAAAACTGAGATTGGTCTGTTAGAAAAGACACAATGATGCCTCAATTTTTCAGATTGCTATCTAAAAGTTGTGATAATTTTAATAATAATAGATATCTTGTACTCTCCGTATTGTTTATCTTATTGTTTTGGTGATATTTTAGTGTCCTAAAATTTTACAATACGAGCGCATTTTCATTCTACAAGTGCTTACTAGTAATTCAAAAGACTTCGAAGATACCAAAAAGGCAGACAGAAATCGTTAAATAAAAAGACAGCAAAAAAAAAAAACAAAAAAAAAAACAAAAAACCAAAGACAAACATAGTACGCACAATACTACACTGAAAACTAAAGCTAAAGTATCTACGAAAACTAGGGTGAGTTCAGGTGTTCTGGAAGGGTTAGCAACTCCAGCTCCACTAGTGGACCCGTCTTGTTACTCAGTAGATATATAGTATAGATGCAATCGGTTATTCAAGTCAGGAATGAGGAAGATTCAAAATTAATAGTCAAAATGAAAACAAACATTAATTCGGAACGAAAATAATGAGTAAAAAGGATAATACTCAAGTCACATCTTACCAAGACCGGGCTTAGCTCACCGACCCAAAACTGACTATTGAGGTTAAACCATGGTGGAATGGTCCTTGGATAGACATCGTTTATATTTTGTGTCATCCAAGCCTCGGACCAATCTACCTATCTTAACCTTGATTCGAGGCCAATTGAGTCTTTTACAGCTTACCTTAAAGTGTCGATTATTAATGTTCATTTTTGGAGCACTTAATGTAACCTGTTGACGTTTGTAATTTATACAATTTTGAATGGCTGTCGCATATACAATCATAGCACATAACCTATTTCTATATTATTAATTTGTATTCTAACTTATATGACTATTATTGATGATGATGATGGGCTATGGCATATAAAACATACCCAAAGATATTTAATTTGGCAAATTTTAATATTTCTTTCAAGAATATTATAAACGAATGATGTGAAATCTGATATATAGTTTAGAGCTGTTGTATATGAAAAGGTTACCGTCGAACAACTAGTATAAAAGTTGCTTCTACATATGGGGCTCTATCTGCGGGGAAATCTTGTTTCTAAAATATATTTATCATCATATTCTATGTCAGAGTGAAAATTAGCCATTTTGGTTGCCGGTTGTACAAATTGTTATAATGATATAATCAAACTATGATAAAAATATTTAGAGGCGAACCTGAATGAAATTTTTAAAAGATACTCTTCTAATATGAATCGCAAGAAAGGGTCCGAATAAAAGACATATACCACATATCTTTTCATTTTCATTTTTTGCCCAATTTTTGCAGTAACTTTTCTAGGTCAAACACCCGCCAGAAACGTAGAAAGGCAACCCTCAACGTTATATTTTCGTAGAGAAATTCAGGGGCAGATAATAGTATGTAAAACGCTATTTAACAGTGTAAAACGTAAATCATCAATCATGGGGTAATTTTTTATTTAAAACAAGTAGAAAGGCGGAAACGCTCTAATAATTTAA